>VXAD01008096.1:258826-382120 GCA_013399195.1 Dicrurus megarhynchus
AAAAAAAAAATTAATTATAAAAAATAAGTATATGTCTTTGGCTTCTTTTTTTCCCCCATGTGTTGGTATTTTTGATTACTCTAAGAAGATAGAGAGACTAGTTAATCCTATATAACCATATGTACTGGTTAAGCCAACACATAACAAGCCACTCCATTGACGCACTAAGTCAGTCAGCAGGCGAGTAGGAAGGGCTACTGAGTTTCAGAGCAGCCTCTCATTTGTTGATATAAGTTTCATCAGTTTTGTAGGTAAATCCCTTCCTTTTATATTGTTTAGAAGTTACTCCAGGTTTGCAATCTTCTGCTAAAGCACACAAGGTCTTTTTCTTGTTCTCATTACTTCTAACAGCTGGATGGATAGCCTGTATACCACAGAGCGTGTAATAAATAATGAATCACTTTGAAACATTGCTTTCATGAAAAGTCACATACAAATATGATGTTTACTTGTAATTTGTTTAAGTTATAAAAACACTAGCTGAAAGGGTGACTTCCCAATAAATCAGCTAAAGTACTGGGTAATGGAGCCTAGCTTCTTTCCTTTTCTTATTTTTTAATTTTTCACGTCCGCTCATTTATGAGCCCTTTCCAAAATTATACTCTAAGGCACATTTTTAGCAAATTTCCCAAGTGAAATGCATCTATGGAATTGTCACCAGGTTTGCTTCAATTCTTAACATCAGGTTTTCCCAGTTTCAATTCAATGAGCAACAAATAACAGAAAAATACCAGCTTTCATGATATTTGCGTTTGTTTCCCAAATGTGTCAAAGTACTAACACCTTAAGGATCAATTAGGGAGCTCAGTTATTTGGGGTTTTTTTTCTTCATTAAAAAAATAATAGAAGTAAATATTCTAATTAAAAATGGAATTAATCAAAACTGCTAAAGAATGTTGTGCTGACAGTGTCAGTTTCACCAGAGTTTTAGTAACATTTATGTATTTTAAATCAGATACTTAAACCTTTATGGAACCACAGACTGGTTTAGCTATGCAAGCTTCCTTTTTTCTTTACCTGCTCTGACCCAGGTCTGCAGGAACCACAGATCTCGAAAGGTTACATTCTCCATTCCTTGAGCACATCAAGATTTGCAACTGGCCACAATTATGACTATGAAGGGTGGGGTTTTGACACACAGAGAATGTTGAATGCCTTGCAAACAGCACCAAGGGCCCAAGAATTCGTGATAGATACAAGGTTTTCTGGTCAACATTGCCCATTCCAATCTCAAAGTCTACATTCAAAATCCTTCTTGCTGTGATCAGATGCTCTTTTATCAAGTATTCTCTGTCTCACAACTGGAATATTTTGGTCATTTACACTCTGCTTTGCAGACCAAGAGTCTTGTAACGAATCTATGGCATTTGGGGACTCCATTTCATTTCTATAATTCACCTTTTTTTAACCTACTGATATAAGTTCCACTGAAGTCAGTTACAGTAATTCTGTCAGGGCCTGAAGCAGCCTCTTTGAATTGGGATTATACACTTACTGACATACAGAAGATACAAGAGATATTATTTGTTATTTTATCAAAATAGATTTGTGTGCCAAAAGCTTTCTCACTGCATTTAAAGTACACACTCAGATCAGAGAAAAACAGAAATAAAAAGGAGGGGTTTGGATGAAAACATTCTTAAATGAAAGAGGAGATAATCCATTTTTGTCCACAGTCAAGAACTTTTCAGTGAAAGCATTTTTCAGCTTTGACCGATCAGTTTCAAGATATCTGTAGATACTGAGATTCAGAGTTAAAGAAGTTTGTAAACCTCTTGGGGGAACCACTGAAATCCACAGGATTATCATGATGAGCAATTAGTTATCCATATGAGAACTTGAATTACTGAAAGTAGAGTCCAACTGCAACATAGTGATGCAATCACTAAATAGTGATAGCAATGGACACAAACAGAGAAATACTCTCTGTTTTAAATAGATGTCATTGCAGATACTGAAAATAAAATATTTGTATCTAAGCAGCGCTGAAACAAGTGACAGTGATACAAACAGAAGAAAGAACAATGCCTTGTATCATATACATCTGTGTACAAGGGCTACAAAATGTCCAGGCACTTGAATCCCTTGAACTGAGATAAATATGTTTATATTGTATCTTTAAAAAGGTCCAGATTACCCTGTTAATCCAGTTGTCTTCCCTTTCTGTTCCAAAACCTTTGAAACTGCTTCAAACAGAAGAGTTTTTCTTGAAATTGGAGGTACTTTTCTAATCCCATTGATTTAAACTTGTTTTAAAACAAGAAAAAATACTCCAGCCACCTTCAACTATGTATAATGGTACTGTGTTCAATAACATTCCTGAATGTGCATTAGTCAAATTTAAAAAAAAAACAACAAACCAATCTACTTCTCCCATGAAGTTTGAAACCGCTCATAAAATAATAACTTGTGACTAGAAAGGACTGTCATGGTGAAACTGGATGTTATTTCAGACCAGAAGTATTGACTTCGTGGACCTCATTATTAAATGTGTAGGTTTCCTAATTTGACAATTTTACATAAATTCAGGAAAAGTTTAATGAAATTTAACTGCCATAGAGCTTGCACTTACACATTATCTTTATAAACTTCTGAACACTCTGTCTAAGATTATGACTAAATCAAAAAAACACCCACATTTCCTTCATATTCCTCCAAGGATATATCTACTATGATACCAATTTCCCACACTAATTACAGGCACTGTTTTCAAATTCCTGGTAGCAGTATATGTGCTTTTAAAATCACCTCCTATCAGTTGACATTGATGAGAGGAATTACTTCAAGAGGGATAAAATCAGAAAAATTTCACCATTTGCTTTCAATTTGGCTGCAAATGCTATTTCAAGCTCTCTGATTTAACAGTAGAGAAATAATACATTTTCTATTTTTATTTAGACAGATTATTTAATTTCAAAATACCAAATTGCATTTCTTGTAGATCACTTATAAATTAGATCACAGAATTAAGAAGCAGCTCTGAAATGTGCCCTGATGGCTGTATGCAGCTTATTGGCTGCTAAAAAGCTGACACTTTTTTTTAGTATTACTGGCTTTTACAGGAAGGATTTCCATTTTTCTTTTTCCTCTGTTCACCCATGCACTACATCTTGTGTTATTTAAGACATCAGTGAGAAGGTACAGACTTTAATTTTCTTGAAGGAATGGAGTCGTGGAGCAAGAGAACTGAGATGAATGTTTGAACAGTGAAAGCTCTGTAGAATGCAGGTCTCATGTTTACTCTGAAAAGTTTGGAAGCATTTACAAACATGGTAATATCATGGTTTAGTGGGTTTCTCCCTGTCAATGGCTGCCCATCTATATATGCTTAATTTTCATTGTCTAATTTGCATTGTGAAAAAAAACATGCTAGTTTAAATCACATTTTATGTGGCTTTCACAACAAGCTAAGCAGATGTAGACTTTAATTAGGTTTCTGTAATATTATACAGGAGATCTAGTAATTGTTCTGACAAGAGTTCTATTAAAAACTAGTTTAAAGCTGATACATTTCTGTTCTTTCTTGAGATTTGTAATTGACTGACACTAGTTTCAACTTTTTGATTATTATAGACCATACACATAGCAACAGACTGATTCATTGCCCAAATAGGGTCATCTGACTCGTGTGGATATTTCAGCTACACTACTCAAAAACTAGTGCTTTTAAAAAAACTTTTTTAAAAGGTGTGATTTATCTAATTTTTAAATCCTCACAAAATCCAATCAATTTTTCAAGATTTTTTTCCTCCAGAAATAATTGATTCTTTAGCCAAAAAGTACAGACATGAGTGAAGAGAAACTGAGTCCAAACAGTACCAGTTTTTGACAAATCAATTTACCCAGTGCCACAGAGAAAACGAATTTGTACTGCTTAGGATCAGTTCCTGATAACGATACTTGGAAGGCCAGTTTTTCACATTGTTCTCACTAGTTATTTCCAAGGAAATTGCCATAGTTTAATCACAATGGGATTTTCTTCAAATTTTTTTTGGTCAGTTCCCATGTGGTCAAAATTATGCACTGAAAATCATGTTTGTCATAAGAACATGAGTACCACACCTACTAATAATAGTAACATCTAAAGTAAAGTTCATATACTATCTTTGGATCATAGTTAACAAAAGACAGTTTCTGTGTGATTTTGTTTAGGGCTTAAGATTTTTACTATTTGTTTTTAATTTTGTTCGGTTTTAATTCAATTTGCTTTCTGATTTCTTAGTAGATGGTGGTATCCATGGATCTATAAATACTATATGACTCATCTGAAGTTCATCATGAGAAAGAGCCAGTCATCAGAGGCTTCACCAAAATTCTTTAGAGGTTTCCTCTAAAGACAGAAGTCCTATCAGAACAAAGTTCAAAGCAGCATGATGCTGGGTGGTGCGGGTTTTCTGGTATGTTTTTCTAAACTCTCCTGAACCTGCTGTTGTAAAGGTCTCTTCCATGCTATCACCAAAAAAATTTCTGTCCTAAACTAAGTTTGAAAACTTAAAGCTCCTGAAATGCTTTCTCAATTTCTACTTTTTTTTTTTTTCCAATACCACAACAGAAAATTTTCTAGTAAACAATGGATCATTCGCATCCAGACAGGTTAACATCAAGCCCTCATGACTGGCACTGCAGGGCTAAGTAGCAAAAGTGAAAAACAACTGAGCATGGATTAAACTTGTCTGTTAGTCTTTGTTTTTTCTTGCATCCTTTTCAGTTCAGACCCAAACTCACTACAAGCCATTTTCACCACAGTTTCAGAATGTTCATAGAGTCAGTAATTGCTCCAAAAGTGGTTCAGAAACTTCTCTCCTTCCTTTGCTTTCTCCTTTTGCTCTGGGATCTCTTGCAATGACACTTGATTGCCTCCAAGGTCTGCAAAGAGATCTGTGGCCCACTTGTGCATCAGTTTGCTCATGACCGCATGATTTTATTTGCTGGGGTGAAGCATTGGCAGCCTCCAGTCACCACACTTCTCTTTCAGCTTTGGGGTTTACTTCGTTTTCTGTTTCCTGTGTGGATGGAAATTACTAATGTGGTTTCAAGATCATAATGCACATGGAGGCATGTTCCTTCTTTCTTGGGCATGTGATTGGTCACTGACACACTGTAAGTTGTCATACAAGGTGAATTATAAATGGTAGAAATGCTAGCCTATAGCTGAGGGTGTTCCTATGCCAACTGTCCACCAGTTCAAAAGCCCTTTGCTGTGAGCTTGATAAATGGTGGGTCTCCATTCAGACAGATTTATTGCTCAGGGACAGATTTCCCCAGAAATCCAATAAGCATTTCAATCAGCTTGATCTCATTTAGTTCATGGTATTCAAAAAAAGGTGGACCTCTGGTTTATCTATTCCCCTTTATTGATCCTAACCATATTTTTTAAAAAAAAATCAAAATAATGACATGCATTACTTTTGAATAGCTTGCCAAATAGATATTTAGCATTATGTCTTATATTAAGCTTGCATTATAGTTTTATTTTGTTACAGTTATTTTGTTTGTTTCTCATGCTATTCAGTGATGCTGATCAACAGCACAGAAAAGAATAAGGAAAAATTTTCATCAGGGTCTTCACTATACAATATGTTTGCTTAGAACTTACTGCAATGGAGTTTGATGTCACTGGGATCTGGAAACAACTGGGAATATCAGTATTCAATAATTATAATATGCACAACTTCTTACTTGCTTCATTTTAATCAGTATAACTCAAATATAAGAGTTTACCATAAAGCAGTATATCTTTGATCTGATTTGCTCGTATTTACAAAGTAAATCAGGAAAAATGCAATACATGGTGTCAGAGAAAGAAAAAATAGAATGTGCTCTATTTTCTCTTTCAATCCTTTAATTTCAATTTTTTAATGACAGCTTTCTTACAACAGGTTTTCAAAAGCTAGTTCAGTTCAGGTAGTCTGAAATTTCCCACAACAAAAGGCTTATTTTTAATTGCATACAACTTTGCCAGGCACCAGGCTATGAGCTGAAATTTTTCATGCCAGATGTCTGACTGAGATTGAATATTGATTTTCTTTTCTTCAGAACTTCAGAAAACAAGACAAAACAAAACAAAACATTCGTTGCTTCTGCGATTTGCATAAAGCAGCAACAGACATTGACTGGACCTATATGTTAAATATATAATTCTATACAAAGGTGTCATGTATTCCCTTAGTGTGCTCTGTAGATACAATTATCTGTATAATTATCTGTGAAGCACTAATACTTTGCACCACAGAAACCTGGAGAAAATCACCAGTTTTATTTTCATTGCAAAGTTTGAATGAAGTGTACTTCATCAACCATGTGTGTAAGGCCACATGGTTAATGAGAAATAGAAATAGTGAAGATTAACTTTTACTGGAAGAGACAGGCATCTCAAGGAAAAACTGGTATGTGATCATGCAGTTAAAGACTCAGAAAGGACATGGACAATGGGACATTAAGATGTCACACACAGTCTTAACTCTGCTTTTCTCATGTTTTTAAGTACTAAACCTTAGATTCTTATAATCCTTGGTTTCGTTTTGCTTGTTTGTTTTATACTAAAAACTGGAACTATAGTACATTATTTAAAAATACATCACATAGCATTTGCCACAGCAGAAAAAAAGTCTGCTTCTTTGACACTTTATCCAGTTTACTATCAAAAGAGTCACATCAGTGATCTACACTGTCTGGAATCCTAAAAGCTCAGAACTGTAGCTGTATCTTCCCGTCAAGGTAACCGGGGACAGTAAATAACCATCAAATATATCTTCCAAAAGAGTTCTCATCCAGGTGGGGTTTTTGTGAGCTGTTGAGCAAACGGATGGATGGATAATTTCTTTGGGGACTCCATGGTTAATAAAGAAACTGCAGCAGGACTCTAAGATGGATACTATCCCAAAAACCACAAGATGGAGAGGCCTTTTTTTGGAATAATTCTACATAAACCTTTCTGTAAATATCAGGAAAATTCTTAGTACAGGCCTTCAACTAAGCTGCAGTAAAAGCTTTTTTATTAAGGGAACACACCTCAAAGGTTGGTTATTTTTTGTTGTTGTTTGGTTTTTTTCTTAAGAAAGATAGTGTTTTTAAGTAACTCTGTAATCCAATCTCATAAAATGCATAATTACACCATGAAAATTTTAAAAATAGAAATCTATGAGAAATTAGAATTTTGCCTTGAAAGTTTATATAGCCATATAGATATTTATTGTTTGTATGTCCTACATCATGACTTAAACCTGTGACTTCTTTAATATTGTAAATTATAGTCCTTCACATAAATGTTTATTGGCAGTACACTTCCGTTTCTGTCCCTCACATTTCCTATTATTCAAACTCCTCTGAGACACCAACTAGCAGGAAGCATTAAAACAAAACAAAACAAAACAAAACAAAACAAAACAAAGGTGACTGTTTAGCCTAACGTTCCCTAAACAAATATTTTTATTTTTATCAATTCAGTTAGTTGCACCCAGGGTGACTTTTTCCCAAGCAAAATCTCAGTGATGGACACAGGTTTAAAAATGCAACAATCTTTGCTATTACCAAGAGGGACTCCAAATAACCGTATGTGGGCTCAATAAATCTTCGTAAATATTGTAACATCTTTACTTAAAAGAAGAGACAGGTATTGTACATGAAAGCTAACTTCCATTGTTTCCAGCAAACACTCCTTAATAGCTGTACAAAGAAATGTGATTAAAAGCAGGAGTCCATGTCAACTTTCATAGAATTGTAGAATGGTTTGGGTTGGAATGGACCTTAAAGATCATTTAGTTCCAATCCCCCTGCCATGAGCAGGGACAGCTTCCACTAGAAAGTGTGACCTTTCTTAAATATAAACTAAACTAAGTTTCAGGGTTTCTTTTCAAACAGCATATTTTCAAGTTATGCTCTTCAAAAAAAGGAAATTATGTTTAGATGCAGTACAATTGCTTTAGATGCCACAAACTACCAATGTATTGCCGCTCTTCCTGGAAAAGATGACCTCAGTTCTAAGTGTTTCAAGAGCAGAAGTAATTGTCATTGGAAATGTGGTCAGGTCTCATATAGAATCAGTCTTGCAGTTGCATGTAATGTCTCCAGCACCAAAGCACATCTTTTCCCAAGGGACATAACATTTACTGGTACTCGTTTGTGCACACCCTCAGATATCCTGAGAACTGAGCTCTGATGTGGCTGATGGGTGCTGTTGGGGTGCAGCTGGCAGAATGCACACAGGGATCCAGCATAGCACAGTCCTTTTCCAAAAGAAAGCACTAGAAATCTCCCTGATATAGTAGTAGTAGATATGAAAAGAAGGGATAGTAAATTATTAAATCAAATAATATTCACTAAAATAGTTGTCTCAGTCCTTCTCAGCTACATCCAGGTGAAAGTAGTTTCAAAGCCCAAAGCCGTATCATCTAAAGGAAGCAAGAATTTAAATGGATATCTCATCAGAGGAGGTGTAATTTAACTTATTTGTAGTTAAGTAACTACAGGAGTAAAGCAGACATGCAAGGCAAAACTTGGACAGACTTGATTAGTTGGTGGGCAGTTGCAAATCATTCTAAAGCATCAAAGAGACAAAACTCGTCAAAAGAGTCTACATAAATTAAAAATAATAGGTGCGCAGGATTCGTTTTAATGAATTTGATTAAAATACAATGAATTTAAAATTAATTTCCTAGAAATAATGATAATAAAAAACAGCTTTCCCACTCCATTTCCATTAAAAAGTGTTAATATAACCTACCAAGGACAAAATAAATTTGTTATAGTCTTCACTGAAGATCAGAGTTAGGATTTGATGTAATGTTGGAGTCCAGAATGCAGAGAATATCTCTCTGCCTGTTTTTAAGTATAAAAACTCCCCTGTACAACAGCATTTTTGACCTTTGTCCACGGAGAAATCTATATACTCTTTGGGAAGAATTAAAATTTACACTGGTGTGAACTAGGTGATGGGATATTATGTAAGGTTGTCACAGGGTGAAAAATCTAGACTTTTTAGGTTGGTTAATATAGCAAATAGATAAAGGCAAAAAACTTCAAAATGGAGGATAATAGTTGTCTTTTAGACCCTTCTTCTTCTTCTAATACTCCATATTCTGCGGTAGAGGTAGTTTGGGATGATTGGATAGAGAGTTCCTCAGTTCCCTTTTGACGTGACAAGGTGAATTATTGAGCNGCGGTGCTGCCGCGGGCGCGGGGCGGGGGCGCGGCCGCGCAAGGCGTCTCCGTGGAGTGCGGAGCCCCGGGGAGGTAGGGCTGGTTCGGCCGGCTGGCCCCGCCAGCGGAGCCGCGGAGCCGTCGGGAGCGCGGACGGGTCTTGCGGCGCGGCTGTGCGAGNGGCTATGGGCTAAATTTCTCTGATAAGACCTAATAAACAACTATCTGCAAACTAAGAAGACAGAAGGTCTCATTCTTTACGGAGCCTAGCAAAAGATATTAAAATTCCCTCATCAGGGGAAAGAAAATAATTTAAGGCACAAAACCTGACAATCTAAGAAAGGATTTTTTTTCCATTGGGTAATATTTTTTTAATTTGCCTAAGACAGGCTTGAGCCATGCTTTGCGTCGTCGTGGTATTTTTTTTATTAAGCTGAACAAAACCAGCCTAAAACGTAATTAAAACTTTGTGTGAATTTAGTTTAACATCCATTTTAGCATCCAAGCATTTTATATCATATTTTAATTGCTAGAACAATTTTTCTTCCTAACTGAGACACCCTCAATGTTTCCAAGGTGTGTGACTCCTACCTACTATTTATATATTAATTATACCTCTATGTATATAGTATACCTTTAAATACCCATTTGTGTTTGCTCTATGACAGTATTTCTGTTTAGGTGATGCCTTGATGCTCACCTGTGCCTAAGATATGTCTCAGCTGCCTACTACTGGGAGGAGGTTTTTACTGCTCTCTCCCAAAGCAAGCATGGCACCAGTAGCATCCCTGAACAACCCATGAATGTGGCTGACAAAAATAGTAACATTTCTAATCTTTAATTCTTTGGCCACCTTTATTTGGGTTTCTCAGCTGAGGCCAGACCTGAAAGCAGTCTTATGCACACAATCAATTTATGAGTATGCAATCATAATTTATTGCCTGTGAGGCACATAATAAATGGCTGGGGCTAACGTGATGTGATGTGATGTGCTCAGCAGTTCATGAGCAGGCAGACAAAGCTGCTCTGCCAGCCAAACTGGCCAGGCAGTTGGCAAATATGCAGGAAAGTGCCAGCCCTTGGGTCGTTCCTTGCAGTGGACTGAGCTTTTATGAATTGCCACCTTCCTCCTCTCTGATCTTACATCTTCCCATATTGCAGTTTTTTTCTTGAGTCTAGGAAGATTTTAGATTTTCTGCTTCAAGTTAGTTCTTTTGCCAACAGCAGTTCTGTACTCCTGTGGGCTTTTTCTTTCTACTTTTCAACTTGCGTAAGCCAATGGCCCATGTTAACTGCCTCTCAAGAGCTGACAGAGACTGCCACAGCTCAGCATGATCTTCCCTTTGTCAAAGCTGGGGCAAGGGCATGTGTGGGTCCTCTTTGCATGTGTATCCTTATTCTCAGCACTTAGCAGTACCTTGTCCAGCATCATTTGGAGACAGAGAGCACCTGTGCGAGCACAGGAAAGCTGGTATTACCGTAGCTCTGCAGGTGAGGTTTATAAGAGGCACATCAAAAAAAGGAGACTCCCAAAGAACTAGCTGTCCCAGATCTGGGAAAGGCCAATGCATGTTCAACCAGGTTTGGAAGGAAGGTGTGGGGAAAGATGGTCCTGACCAGACTCTCATGGACATGCCTTGGCTTGGTGCTCGCCCAATGCTAGGCCCAGGGGTGGCAAGGGAAGGCTGCCAGGGAAGGTAAGGAGAGCACAGAGCTCACCTTCCCTCTCCCTGCCTCTGCTCTCTTCCCTTCCTCCATCTCTCTTTTCAGTATGTCTTTTTAGATCCGCCCTTTCTTTTCTTCCTCTTTCCCGTTGGTTCAATATGATCCTGTTCCTTCCTGTCTCCCCTCATTCCCTTTCGTGTTCTCACCTCAATTTCACTTCCTAACCCTGCTTCCCTGCCACGACAAGACAATCAGTCTCCCTTGAGTCATCCTTACTTCCCCCCAACGTCCCCTATCACTCTGACGTCTTTCCCCCTTCCTCCCCCCAGCTCTGACGGACGCGATCCTCTCACCCCACTGAACCCTCCTCCTTTATAAAGGCATTTTCCTCTTTTTAATCCACGAGACCCCCGTCGCAGCCTCAGCACTCGGCGCACCGTCGGCACCGCGGGGCAAGAGACGATCCAGCCTTTGCTCCTTCCCTCCCCCCGCCAGCGGGAAAGCCCCGGGCGGGGACAAAGCCCCCGGCGGCTCGGCCCCGACACCGCCCCGCGGGATGGGCGGCCGTGCCCCGCGGGCTGCGGGGCAGCGCGGCGGCGGAGCGCAGGTGGGCGGCGGGCTCCTGTCCTTGCCCGNGCGTCGCTCGGGAGTTTTCCCCCGCTGTCGTTCGTGTACTTCAGCATTTCTGCCTTCCGACAGCTTTTAAGCTTTCCGTTTCCTTTTCAAATTGTGAAAGAGAACAGATTGATGCTTTTCATGCTGGACAATTAAATGTTGCGAAAAAGAAAGCGCAGATTTTAAAATACGGGAGATGTTAAAAGGGGGAAAAGACTCAGCATTCCAATACAAACACTTAAAATATGTGTTTTGCTGTTGTAGCTACTACTTATCCATATTTCTAGTATAACTTAAAGCAGTTTTGTCTAACTAAATAGATACTTTTGTAATAGTCCACATGGCCAAGATCTTCTATCCCTTGTACCAAACTAGTCCGTGACTGAAAAGTTCCCATACACTGAGGACTTGGTGACACCAGAATAATTCAGTGCTCAATAAATAACCTGTAAGAACAGTGTAGCTTTCAGCCATGTCATTCATTCCCCTTCGTATTCAGAGGCTATAACCATTGGTTGTTGCTCCACAGGCGTTTTAATTGGCATGTAACATTAATCTCAATTACATCTGAAATTCTCGTTTAATAAATTCACCAGAATAGTCTCTTTAATACCCATCTGAGGGGTTTTGTACACTGATGCTAGAAAGCAGGTTTGCTAAAAGCAGATGTATTATTGCATTCTCTCCAGAGGTCTTAATGAAATAGCGATAAAATAAACAGTTGCGACTTCAACATGGCTTTCCATGTGGAGGGACTGGTGGCCATAGTTGTCTTCTACCTGGCAATCCTGGCAGTAGGGATATGGGCAGCTTGGAAAACCAAGAACACCAGCAGTGAAGGAGATCGCAGCGAAGCTATTATAGTCGGTGGAAGAGACATTGGTTTGCTAGTTGGTGGATTTACAATGACAGGTATGTAAAAAACCACATTTTTGTTTCCTAGCCAGCGTGTAACTTGTCAGTTTTCCATCTGAATGATTTGAAATCTGTGTGTTGAATAATGCAAAATGGGGAAAATACATATACTTTTTATCCAATTGTTTAGTGAACAGACAGATGTAGCATCTGTATAAAAACAACAAATATTTGTAAATCTTACAGGAATAATATATTTTCATTACTGTTCATTGCTTCCATATTCATCTGTAGATCAGATATGTTTGGAACAAAAGTATGGAATTAATATAGATTAATAAGAAAGTTTTAAAATAACTTACTGTTTTTAAAACCATCCAGATTTGTGCGTTAGTTTTGGGTTTGTTTAATCTGAGTAAAACAAAGTTTATAGAGAAAGAGATTGGTGGGGAGGGCAGGGGAGGGTGTGCAGCATAAATTAACTTTCTAAAAGAAAACTGGCGTAACTCCAAACTTGTAATTGTAGAGATTTCAGCAAACTTATTTTGTGGATTCTTTTAGCTTATTTTTCAGCAGTTTGACAAAATAATGCATTACTCTCAATAGTAGTATCAGTCAGAAAACCCTGAGTGAAGGAAGAGTTCTTCACTGATTTTGTAAACAGTGCTCTCTGACTCCCAGAGCCTGTCAAACCAGCTGTCTTACCTGGGTAAATAAGATATTCACAATACAGTCTAAAAACTCAAAACTTGTACTATAGTATTGGAACAAAAATGCATTATAGGAAGACTGAATCCGCCCACCATTATTATTAAGGCTATTTAATTTTTAAGCATGCTTTTTTTTTTCTTTATTTAGTCTAAATCCTATTCAGGAAAACCCCTTTCAATTGTCAAGTTGAATTTATCTGACTATATTTATGTTTTGCTGTTTAGTCCTATTATGCTTTACAATTATCTAATAAGGAAGAGCCAGGTAAAATTTGGGCCAAAATTCTGCGTTCTTTATTTGAGATAAATTCACATTCTTTTGCAGAGGCATTTTGCTCATTCAAAGACTGAATATTTAGATATTGAGTAAAGAATGTTTGTAAAAGACAATAAAGTTTGAATACAGTCAGATGTTCTACTTTTTGCACTATGCTGTAATTTTCTGTATCACTCATCCATCAGCTACTGGTGCATAAGATATTATGAGATTCTGCTCACAGCAAGAGCTGGTTAGACTGCTTTCTGCTGAATGAAATGTTTTCAAGAGCTCTGAAACCAGAACATTTTGCAGTAATATTGGTTGCCACAAAACAATAAAAATTAAACTGGGGGAGTCGAGCTAAAAAAAGGCATTTGCCAGAGAAGTGGCTACGACTTACGGCTTTGCATATAGAAGATACAAATTCTGGTTTCCTTAATCCTATTTTGCAGGAATATTTTGTGTAACAGCTGAAGCACAGATGAGACCTGAACTGGGATTTCCTATATCTCAGGCAATTTCTATAGCCACCACAATTCACACCCACACATGTTCATCCTGTATCGTGCAAGCTCTAGAGATGGTGCAGTATCTCATCCTTGCAGTAGAATATCTGGCTGATCCCAAAGCCTTTGGGTAGCTAAAACTATCATGGACTTTATATTGTCAGGCCTGACACTCTTTCTCCCCTATGCCTTCCTTAAATATGGCAATTAAAGCTTCATATGGCGACTGACCTACGCTTTCAGCCGCAGCGAACCACGCCTGGCACATAACGCCAGATGTGGGCACAAATCTGCTGAACCAGGGGTTAGTCTGAGTTTTGTCTCGGTGAGGGTGTTTGGGACGCTCGATTTCAGAAGTCGTAATAAAACAATTATGAAAGTAAGCTGATGAAAATCTGCAATAATTTTTACAGGTTTGTAAATTTTACAAAATTGAGACATTATTCAAGCACATACTTGCTTTTTAAAAACAATTGATGCTGATTTTGCACCTCACAACCATGACTATATGCAATACATGACTATTCCAACATTGTCTTTATATTTTTCAGGTTTAATTGTCTAAATATAAATTAGAAAGCAAAGCCTACCCCGCAAAAGGAAAGCAAGAATTTCTTTAAAGATCTCCAGAAAGGAAATTGTTTGTATGTACATGAAGCACTTTGGGTTATGAGATAAGGCCTTATTCTATCTTTTTTGCCTGAGACAAACACTACAATGTTCCACGGGTATTGGCTATGAAAGTGGTAGAACTTGCTAGGGCTACTTAGTGGAGAGGATGACAGCACTTAGCCTATAAATTTAAAATAAAATTCAGAACATAAGCATCAAAGTCAAGATTCCTGAGTAATGATAGTTGATTTTCTAAACAACACTGAATAATCTTAAAGCACTACCTACAAATAACAGCTGTGGATAATTTTGGATATATGCTATGATCCTGAAGAAGAAAAAGCTGTATCAACCAGCTACTGAAATGCTGAACACAAAGCCTGTTGAAGGTTGAGTGTGTCTGCAAGTACAAAAATAGAAAGAGTGAAAAGGTTGAATTGTGGAGGGATCACAGAATCTCATATTAAAATGAACTAGTATCGTACCATAGTAGACACATATTTAATCTGTGTATCAATTTTTACATAATTATAGATAAAATATTGCATTAAACACTAGGCTTCCTTATTTTGGTGAATGAATTTTTTAAGAAGTGTTATCTGCAAAAAACTTGAATCTAATTTGATTTTGGTGATTGAGTTTAAACCTCAAAGGAAATAGTTGAGATTACATAATTAAACACTCACAAACATGACCCAAAAGGTAATAATCTATTGATGTAATTTTTGCATTTTAGTTGGATAGAGCTACGTATCCTTCCACATGAAAAACAATCATTACACTATTCTGTTTTATTCTAGTCCTTGGATCAGAATTTTCATTTCACAGAACTTGATGAGTTTATTAAATAGTTTGAGTGGTCAGACAAGGAATTGTTCTGAAGAAGTGCCAAAAAATTTGGTTTTCTAGTATATATCAATATATATCAAGAACTCAGAGAACAACTTCTGTGTGTCTCACGGGAACTAGAAGAAAAATTGCACTCCTTACCCTCGGTATTTGTCTGATCATTTTTTAGGGTGCATGTTTTAAATGGATTTTGGTATTTGCTGCATTTTTTGTTCTTCAGATGGCAGGCAAAGGGAAGATTAAAATAGATTACCAGATGAATGCTTCCATAGATTATTAAATATTGTATTCCTTTTGACTGATTTAGGTAAAAAAAAATAATAATTTCACCAAAAATAAAGGTATTAAACTAACTTTAAATTGTGGCTTAACAAATGAGGATCAGAAAATTAATATCTAAGGTTGAAATCCCATCCTATCTTATCCCTTTATTTCATTTCTAATGTATTTACCTATGTCAGTGTACGTGCTGACTACCCATTCACCCCCTCAGAAAAAGACATATAGCACCTTCCTCGAGCTCTGTGGTCCTTGACAGATGTTCCAGAACAGTCACATGCACAGAAAAATTGATCAGCAGCAATTTTTCAAACCCCAATCCAGAAATCAAGAAATAAAATTAAAATTAAGGGCTAAATCCTTCATGCCACCTTACACAGCAATATCTGTCTGCAGGGCAGACAGGGGAGAATAATGACCCCTACAACATCACACAGAAGGGACCTGACTTGATCTCCTCCAGAAGAAAACAAGGGAGCTAGTCATGGCATCCAAGTCCTCCCTGGAGAACACCTGACACCTTTGTAGCAACCCTCGGCAAATCAATGCTGGAACTGGAAGCCCCTTTCACCACAGCTGCAGCAATGCTGGATATCTGTCCTTGACTATGGGACATTATTCCCACCTGTAACTGAGTATCGTTCATGTAGAATTCATGCTTATGCATTTTCTGGGGAAAGAGACAAATATACTTCCCTTTCTAAATATTTACTGTTGATGTTGTGTACAAGTGCTTATTCCATAAGACTGTGCTGCTTGAGACACAACAGGCAACACACATCCCAGGTAGCCATGGACTTCGGGTTCAGTAGTGGTCTGTTGAAGGTGGAGTGGTGTCGCTCAGGGGTCCGTGTGGGGACCAGTCAACAGCTTTGTCAGGGACATGGACAGTGGCATTGAGGGCCCTCTCAGCAAGGTTGCAGATGACACCAAGATGAGTGCTGTGGTTGATAATCTAGAGTGAAGGGATCCCATACAGAGGTACCTGGCCAAGTGTAAGAGGCCAAGTGTAAGATCCTCCACCTGGATCAGGGCACGCCCAAAGATGGATACAGGGTGGGTGAGGAGCAGATTAAGAGCAGCCCTGTTGAGAAAAACTTAGAATCACAGAATTATAGAATCACCAGGATTGGAAAAGACCTTTAAGATCATCAAGTCCAACTGTCAACCCAGCACTACCACTGTAACCCCTAAACCACATCACTCAGCACCAGATCCAGATGCCTCTTGAACACCTCCAGGGACAGTGACTCCACCACCTCCATGGGCAAACTATTCCAATGCCTGACCACCCTAACAGTCAAAAATTCTTTTCTAACATCTAACCTGAATCTCACCTGTCTCAGCTTAAGGCCATTTCCTCTTGTCCTTTCACTGCAGTCATGGTAGAAGAGACTGGCCCCACATCACTACATCCTATCAGGTAGTTGTAGAGAGCGATGATGTCCTACTCTTCTCAAGACTAAACAAACCCAGCTCCCTCAGTTGTTCCTAATAAGACATATTTTCTAGACCTTTCACAAGCCTTGTTGCCCTTTGCTGGACACACTTGTGCACCTCCATGTCCTTTTTAAAGTGAGGGGCCCAGAACTGGACACAGTACTAGAGGTGCCAAGTACAGGGGGATGATGTCTTTCCTGGTCCTGCTGGCTGCCCTATTCTTGATACAGGCCAGGATGCCATTGGCCTTCCTGGCTACCTGGGCATGCTCTGGCTCATGTTCAGCTGCTGTTGACCAGCACCTCCAGGTCCTTTTGTGCTGGACTGCCTTCCAGCCACTTTGTCCCCAGCCTGTAGCACTGCCTGGGGTTGTTGTAACCAAAGTCTAAGACTCAGCACTTGATGGCCTCAGCCCATCTCTCCAGCCTGTCCATAACTTACACTCCTGCAGATCAACACTCTGACTCAACTTTGTGTTATCTGCAAATTTGCTAACGGTAGACTTACTCCCCTCATCCAGATCATCTGTAAAGATATTAAACAGGACTCGGCCCAAGACTGATCCCTGGGAAAGGCTGAGAGAGTTGAGGTTGCTTAGCCTGGAGAGGAGAAAAATCTGTGCAGATCTGGGAGCAGCCTTATAGTACCTAAAGGGGGCTAATAGAAAAGATGAGGATCAGGGCATGTAGTGATAGGATAAGAGGTAGAGGTAGGGAACTGAAGATGGGTGGATTTAGATTACATATTAGGAAGAAATTCTTTGCTGTGAGGGTGGTGATACATGGGAACAGGTTGCCCAGATAACTTGTGGATGGCCTGTCCCTGGAAGTGTTTAAGGACAGGTTTGACAGGGCTTTGAGCAACCTGGTCTAGTGAGTGGCATCCCTGCCCATCACAGAGGGGTTAGAAATAGAAGAATTTTAAGGTCCCTTTCAACCCAAACAATCTATAATTCTAGAACTCTGGCAAACAAAGTATTGTACTCCCCTCTATCTTAATTCACACTGTCAAGAGTCACAAAATCCCAAATGTTAGACAATTTTTTATGTAGATTATGTATTTTTGTTCTTCTCATTAAGAATCAGTCTTAACCCATCTTCCCCATGTGGTCCCATATGGGCATCACTCACCTCTTATCTCTGTAGCACACAACAGATCTTGATAACCAAAAGTCTACTCGTAACGGGTCTCCTTGGGTCACTTCTTTTGTTGCAGTCTTTCTCTGCATGCACATCCCTCATAAAAGTCCATTATACCATTTCCAACAACAGAATGGTCCATTCCTGTGCTTCAAATTGCTGAAAGGGGGACAATTGTAATTCTTTGGTTGCTGGAGTTCTTTGATTCTAAAGCCATGGTGAAATTCAGCAAAATACCCTCTAGTAGTACTTGACAGATATCACAGTCAAGCAGAAAAGAGTGGTTATTTAGCTCTTAATGAAATTTCTTAAGGAATTTTATTAAATTTTCTTAATTTGTTTTTCTCTCCAATTGTTTGTCTTAAACACAAAATCAAGTTTGTTTGTAGGATGGTGGATGATGGGAAAATTCTGAGGAATGTTTAAGGAAAATACATTTCGAACTATTGAGACTCTTTACACAGAAACCCTAACTACTCTTGCATGAGGAAGTAAGGCTTCTGACACAAACCAAAACATCATTGCAAAAATCTAGGTCTTGTAATGGTCTGTCTGCCCTTGTTCAAACTGCAAATCTAGATTTATACAAATTGCTCATTATACATTAGAGATAATCAAAAAAGTTTTTTGCATGGAATCTGCAAACAGGAAGAGATAAACTTTATTACTTGACTTTTTATGAAGTATTTTTGCTGATGTAATCACGATATATTTCTGTGTTAGAGTTTTTCTCTCATATGTACTGTTGATCCCAAATTCTCAAATGTAGAAACTTCCCTTAAAGGCAGAGAATCAACTCATTAAGTGTCAGAGGTTGATATATTAAAAATACTGCTTTTTTAGAGAGAGAGAGCGATAAAATCAGAAATATTGGAGATAGCACATACCCTTTATGGAATACAGCTCAAGGAAGCATAAAATAAATGAATCAAAGTTTAGAACTTTTATAGCAACAAAAAAAGCACCACAACCCTATATAGAAATGTTTCGAGAACTCAAGAGTTTATTAATATGCCTTATGTAGCAACAATTTAAAATTTAACAAGGTTTTAAAGGCTTTTTTTTTTCATGAAGGCCCTAGTAAATGAAATGTTCATTAAAATTTTGCCTAATTTATGTGTTCTTCAGATCCCCCCTTATACCTCTCCTTCATTTGGACTAACACAAACAAAATAGTAATGGTAAATAAGTAGTGGAGAACTCAGCCCTCACATCTTCACTGACTATACAGAGACTTAGACACTTTGATGATTGCCTCAGTCCATTTGACGTCTTTTTTCATATGCTTAGGCTGTAAATTCAAACAAGGGCTGCCTTTAATAGAAGGATGCCATGCCTGGCACTTGTATTGTTCATACAATCAAAAATAACTGTATCATACATAATGACAATTTTATTATACATTGTGTGAGCTTTTCTTTCTTTGTGGACATTAAAGACTTTTCCATCTCTTCCTTTTCAGCCACATGGGTTGGAGGAGGTTACATCAATGGGACAGCAGAAGCTGTGTATGTCCCAGACTATGGTCTAGCTTGGGCTCAGGCACCTATTGGATATTCCCTTAGCCTGATTTTAGGTAAGCAAAGACTAAAACTAATAGTCCCTCATTTTAAAGAGTTCTGATATCAGGTCCATTACTTGAAATGAAACAACTTGGGTCTGATAAAAGGATGCTGATATAAACTGGATCCCTCTTGCTGGTAGGTTTGGCTATTGTAAAAAATCACCAGAAAATCTCTATAAATAGTTTGATATCTCAAGTCTGCTAAACTCCTTGTCGAGACCTATTTGATTATTACAACCATATTGTTTGGGGGTGGGGGGGCAGGTGGGGGACATTGTAGAGAAAAGAAGTCCATATATGTGACCATATATCTACCTGCAGAGCACAGACAGGAAAGAATTTCTGTAGGCATGACCCATACATGAAGGTTTGAGGGGAGGGATTTTTCATCCTTCTTTAAAAAAGCAAATAATCAAAATTGTAAATACAAGGCTGGGAGAAATATTGTTGCTTCAGACTGGAAGTATTTAAGATTGATGTAATCTCCCCGTTTGTTCTCTGTACAACTTTTTTTTTTTAATTTTTCAAGCAATTTAGTTTTAGAGGTTAGAATACCTCCTATTTCCTTTGACAAGTGTTTAAACATCCTAATACATTATGGTTTTTTCTTTTTCTTTAATTGCCTTTTGCAATGATGGCATGACAAGTAGAATAAGAAACGGATCCATTACCAAATCAAGAATAGCAAAAAGAAATAAATGCTGGAGGGTTTCTGCCTCTACCTGCCTAAAGACAGCATTCCCATAAGCACTATAAACTGGGATGACAGTGTGTAAGCCAGTAGCTGCTGTTCAGGGAACTTGATGAAATGAAGAAATATGAGCTATAAAAGGCAATCCATAGAAATCTGTGAAATCTTCTGCACAATACAATGAATAAATGACATATCTTGTCATGAAGAACCTAGATAAGGGTTGTCAAATACCATACAGCATATCTTATTGGGAACTGACAGGGTTTCCTGTTCATTATTTTACATTATACAGCAGTTTTACTGTGGTAGAAGTCTACTTGCTTATAGTCACATGCAGATCTCAACTACACAGGTTTCCATACAAGGGCTCTTTCAGCTTTCCTGAGATAGGTCCTTTTTTCCCCAAGACAGAAAGAATTAGAGGAGGGGAGGTCTTTGCACATTTAGGTGCATATCCAGCCCGTATACCAGCCAGCCAGAGCAGAATTGTGACGTATCAAAATTCCTGAACATACATAAGTGAAGTAAGTGTATGACAAATATTCATGGAATCTGACACCTGCAGAGCTCAGAAGACCTCTGACCTACCCTGCAGGTGTAGTAAAGTTGTTTGAAACATACATAATAAATTTGAATTGTCCTGAGAGAATCAGATTTGCTGTGTGTGCACTAAACCACATGTGAAATTCTATTTCTGATTCAGGAATCTCAGACAGTTTTATTTTTAGAGAAGAACTATGTGAAAATTCATGCTGGATTCTGGTCTAAGAATCAACAGGATTAAGTAGAAAAGCCATTCTCTTAGGCTAATCCAAAATTAGACAAAACTCTGACAGCATCCATAATGGGAGATTACATAAACTGAGCCAGAAAAAAGAAGAAGGCCTTTTATTTTATTATCGGACTAGAGATACTAATGGAGTGTGTGTTTAAGTAATTGCGTAGACAGAGGTAAGAGATTCCAGAGAGTATTTTAACTGTACTTTTTACTTTAAAACAACCAACCAAACAAACAGTATTGGTGACATTTTTGTACCCTTAAGTAACAATGAATGTTTTGTCCCTTAATGGCAATGCATTTCTAAACTGCAGCTGGTGTCTTACGCTGCTTTTTCTTTGTAGGTGGCCTTTTTTTTGCAAAACCAATGCGATCCAAAGGCTATGTGACAATGCTGGACCCTTTTCAGCAGCTTTATGGAAAAAGGATGGGAGGACTACTGTTTATTCCAGCTTTAATGGGAGAAATGTTTTGGGCTGCTGCCATCTTCTCTGCCTTAGGTAAGGAATAAGCAGTATGAATATTAATTTATTACGGGTAGAAATTATTAAGAGTATTGGAAATGCATTAAAATTCTGGCTTAAAATGGCAACTATTTAAGCCAAGTCATTCAGACAGTGACATTTCTAAGACCTATGCCAACTAGCAATTTAATCTCGTAATGGTACCCCTTTATTATTTTGATAAGGGAAAGACATGCAAAGTATCCATTCACTTTCACGTGCCTTTAAGTTGTCCCTCTTAAAAGAGCATGAAAGGATTCAGGAAGAAATTTCTGTTAATAGTGAGGGTGACATGAGTGATTGCAAGTACCCCTTTTTTGTCAAATCTGATCCAGCTTTTCTTTTACATCTCTGGGATAAGAGAAGCCAGTCAAATTTTCCCTTATGATATGCAACAGCATTGCTAAGGCATCTAAACAAAATAAACCTTTGCATAGAGGAGATATACAGAATATTCCATAGCACAAATAATAGAAGTAAACCAGATGCTGATCAATAAATTGAAGAATTCTTCAATTCTAAATGGCTTTCTTCTTGACAAAATGAAGAAAATACTTAGGATTCAAGAAAGGATTCGGAGAATTGGTGAAACTATGACTCAATAGAAAATCACCCAATTACTCATCCAGTCCTGAAAAAAAATCAGCTTCCAGGGTTTTTAATTATATTTCAGGCCTGAATTTAGAAACCCCTTTAAGAACAGAGAAAGCCCTTGAGTTGAAGCACCAGTAATTGACTTTTACCAACTAATCATACTAATAATGCACATGCATGTGGTAATGCCTTCTAGCATAAGCTATTTTAAACAAAAAATAAACTTTGAAGGTACTCTCCAACTGCGCTCTGATGAACTGCAAAGCAATGGGGAGTTTGTTTACCACAATTTCATCACAAAATCCTTAAAACACTAAGAAAAAACTGCATGCTGAGGTGATAGGAGTTGAATAACTTGAAGAACACTCAGAGTATTTGGAATACTTTTGATTAAGGACAAGCCATTCTTTTTTATTTCAACACAAGTGGTGTGAATACCTTTCTAGATTTATATAACAGCCGACAGTTAAAGACTGTCAATGATCATAAAGGTCATTGTAGAATTTAACTATTCTGTGAATTATCTAGTTCCCTTTTACACCTATCTTCATTGATGAATGTTTAATCCAGTATGCTTCACTACTTGCTCTTCATCATGATCCCTTGCTTGGCAGGGTTGTAGATGGGAAACACAGGCTATGAAAGAGAGCTGAGCTTGTAATCCATAAGCACATAAACTTTGAAGTCTCATTGTGCAGCAAAAACCACACCTGTCAGCTCCCAGAGGCTCTTATATATCACACACCGTGTTGTCTTCTATGGCCAAAACTCTTCCAAAGATGTGCTCCAGAATATCCATCTACAATAACTGCAAACACTAAAAGTTGTTGCAAGATGTTTCATTTAAATAATCCTAATTAGAAGGAGAGGAATTTTTTAAACATGATCTTAAAACATTGCAATCACTTGAACTAGCTAATACATCTAAGGGAAATGTATAACCATCCTGATAGCTGCTGGAAGGGCAGTGCAGGACACAAGCTATTCAGGAGGTTTCTTGAGTGCACTGACAACTTCCTGACACAAATGATCAGGGAGCTGATGTAGGGAGGTGCTCTGTTGAACCTGTTACTTAGACACAAGGAAGAACAAGTCAGGGGTGTGAAGGTCAAAGCCAGATTTGGCTGCAATGTTCATGAGATGGTGGCGTTCACGGTCCTGAGATGGGGGGAACAAGGCAAATAGCACAACTGCAACCATAGACATCAGAAGAGTAGAGGCTGGCCTCTCCAGCATCCTGCTTGGCAGAATCCCATGGGAGACTGTCCTGGAGTCCAGAAGAACTGGTTGATACTCAGGGATCACCTCCTCCATGCTCAAGAACAGTCCATCCTAACAAAAGGCAAAATGTGCTTTTGAATGGGATGGGGCACCTGGTGGCAAAGGATCTGGAAAAGACTGAGGTAATCAGTGCCCTTTCTGCCTAATTCTTTGCTAGTAAGACCAGTTTTTAGGAAGTCCAGGACCCTGAGAAGCCTGGGAAAATCTAGTGCAAGGAAGGCTTGCTGGAAGAGAATCAAGTGAGGAAACTTTAAAATACACTGGACAGACACAGTTTCATGGGACCTCAGGGGATGCATCCTGCAAGTGCTGTGGCAGCTGGCTGGTAGCATTGCAAGAACATTCTTCTGAAGACTGTGATAATCAGGGATGTACATTGCTGCTTTTCCCAGACAGAACAAGAGAGAGTAGTCCTTACAGACCTTGAACAATGTAAGGAAGGGCTGTTGGGACCCTTCTGTCCTAAGAACCTGCAAAATGGCAGATGCTAAACTTAGACCAACAGGAGTCTCCCTTTTCCCATTCCCTTCAAAGGTGCAGCAAGGGTGTGCAGAATATAGAGGGGGAAATTATTGGTGCTGTTATTAAGTGTCAGACCAGGACCTATATATGCAACTTAACAAAGGTGGATCTTCTCATCTGACATGCTGTGACATACACACTAACACAGAGTGCTTTGGTTTTCCCCTTAGGTGCAACTATAAGTGTGATCATTGACATTAATGTCAATATTTCAGTCATTATTTCTGCCCTGATTGCCACAATGTACACGCTTGTGGGTGGGCTTTATTCTGTGGCCTACACTGACGTCGTTCAGCTTTTCTGCATCTTCCTGGGACTGGTAAGTTTGGCTTTTTTTGCCCTACTTTGTCAAGGATTTTGCCCTGAACAGCCAGAAGGGCCAAGTGTGTCCTGGGATGTATCAGACACAGCACTGCCAACCAGTCAGACTCCATTCACAGAGCACTGACTTTGAAAGAGTCTGCATTTGCATCAGTGTACAGCCCGTACTTTGGAAATAGTGCTGTCCAAGAGGTCTGACTCTTTGGCTTTTTTCCAGCCAGTCTGGAAGTCCAAACACTCTTGCAATTTTCCTCCTGCATATATATATATCTGACTCAGAATAGGACTGGTGTTGATCCTTCCCTGTCCGTCTATAGGACTGTGGCTCAGGCGCTGGAAGGAGGCATCAGATGTAGGAAGCTGTTGGTAAAGTAGTCTGGAAATGCTGGCACTGGACCTGCAGAGTTGATACTCTACTGCTTCTCTTTTCTGTGGTTGTCACCTACTCACACAGCTTAGTTAACCTCCTGTTAACCTTAGTTAACCTTCTTGGTTTTTCCCTCATTTCCCTCCACCATCCTTGGAGACCATAATATAGGAAGTCTCACCAGATGTCTTGGCTGTTTCAGTGCGGTAGTGTGAATATCCCTGATGAGCTGTCAGTGATATGCTAGTGGGCAGCCTTTTATTTACTGCTGTTCTTTAAGCCCCAGATTGAAAAACATCAGTGTGACAGGGTCCAGATCACAAGGGAGCAATCAAAGAAGCTGCTGTCTTTGTTTGCCAGTGGCAGTAATAGTCACAGGTGTGCAGAGAACTGAGATATGCTAAAGTAAATGGAGTGGCTCAAGATGAAGGAACCAAATAGCACCCTGGGGGCCTGGCATTCTTTCTGTGCTTTCACCAGAGTTCTTGTGCAGCTCTAGGGAAATTGCTTCAGCCAGTGCTTACACAGGTGGTCACTAACCAGCTCTCTGTGTGTCCTTACTCTGTGGCATCTTACTGTGAGGACTATGGCCTTCAACTGATTTAATGGAAATGGTGCTAAATAGCCTGAAAAAGCAAATCCAAGTTCCAGCTGGCCACCTCAAATGAAAAGTTATTCCAGACCTACTTCCCTCATATCTTTGTTCTTCATCCAAACAGTGGGGAAAATACTGTCTCTTTCCCAAATGTGAATGTTAGTATTTGTGAAACATTAAGTTTCTACAGATGGCATGCATTACAGAAAATCCCCAAAACTAGAGATAAATCAAAGCACAGAAATGCTCTTCCAGTGCAATCAACTCATGAACGGCTAGAGAGCCTGATCCCATGGGAATAACATTAAAATCAGCAAGAACTTGATGGGGGTTGGGAAGCAAATGAAGGTTGCATAGAAGTCTTCTAAATTATTTGATCTATAGCTTTATAGTGTTTTGTTTTAATCCAGGTTGGGCTCTTTATGTAATTTTCCATTTGAAATAAACAGCAATAATGTAATGCAGAAGAACCCATATTCATGAGCTCAGGAGTGTCATCAGTGAGGCTGGAAGATTCAGTATCTAAATGGTCATGCTCTAGGGAGGCAGTTTTAGATGAGATGGGACACTCTCACAGCAGATGTCACAGCAGAAGATGGCACAGGTTCAGTTATCCCAGCTTCTCCTCCAGGCTCTGGAGAAGTTTTTATTCCTACTGTCACAGAGCTTTGCTGCTCCTTCCTCTAATGTCTGCTTTCTCTCCTGTTCTTACTCAAGACAAAAGGCATGTTGTAATCACGCCTGTTCCTCCTTTCAGCCACAGCTTTTTCCTTAGGTTTCCATAACCTCTACCCCAGCCACTCCATGTGCATCCTTGTTTTTCTCTTTACAATCTCACGTAGTGTATCTCCTTCCTTCCTCACCTTCCTGTACCCATGCCTGCAACTCTCATCTCTTTGTATTTATCTTGCCTGGTGAGACTTTCCCTCAGCCTGCACTGTATCCCCACTATTTACTATCTCCTCATCTGTATTATTAATTCCCCATTCTAAACTCTATATTTTCCCAGATAATTCCCAGGAATAGTTCAGGGCTGTCATTTTTGGCAGGAAAAGGAGTCTAAACATATAGATGTAAACGATGACATCCCAGTAAACTGCAGGGCCGAAGAAAGTGTCTCGATTGGTTTTATTTACTAATGAAAAGCTAGCCCTTGAGACCACAAAGAGCTAGGTTACTGTGAGGAACTGGAATAGTTTACAAAAGCTCATAATCAATTTGCAATACAGTACCTATTAAATCCTGTGCTGTGGCATGCAGACTCCAGATGGACTTTTAGATATTTACCCTACTGAAAATCTCAGTGGAGTATGGCCAAACTACATCTATTCAGAAGCTCATCGCTTCGACATGTTTGACATTTCAGATTCAGAAACAAGAATAAAAAAATCTGTTTGACATCCTTGTTCCCCCTGAATTTCTCAGGAAGGAGAATATTAATATCCATTAATTTTGACAATATGTTTATTTTTCTCTCAAAATATCTTGGAGACACTTGAAAAATGTTGGTGCTCTGCTGTGGTTTGACACTGGCCCAGTGCCAGGCATCCACGAGAGCCGCTCGCTCACCCTCCCCTGCCACAGCTGGGCAGCAGAGGGGAAAGCAAAAAAAGTTAACAAAGGCTTCATGGGTGAGATGAGGACCAGGAGAAACACTTCAAGGGTGAAACAGGCTCAACTTAAGTTGCAAAGTGAATTTATTACTAACAGAATCAGAGGAGGATAATGAGAAGTAAAATAAGCCCTTAGAACACCTTCCCACTGACAGCTCAGGGAGACAGGGCATGGGGGGTTGGTCAGTCCATCACCGAGATTTCCTTCCGCTGCTCAGGGAGAGGAGTCTTCCCCTGTGACGCCGTGGGGTCCCTCCCACAGGAGACAGTTCTCCGTGAACTTCCCCGGCGTGGGTCTGCTCTCACAAGCAGCAGCCACACCGCCCCTGCTGCAGCCTGAGCCCCTCTCACGGGCACACAGCCCTCCCAAAACTGCTGCAATGTGGATCTCTCTGTCCACGGGGTGCAGTGCTCCAAGGACATGCTGCTCCAGCCTGGAAGCAGGGCCTTCTCTCTCCAGCGGGTCTCCCACGGGAACACAGCCCCCTCCAGGCATCCACCCGCCCCGGCACGGGCACCTCCCCCACGGGCTGTGGGTGGATCTCTGCATCCCCTCTGGATCCCCACGGGCTGTGGGTGGATCTCTGCATCCCCCGTGGATCCCCACGGGCTGCAGGGGCACAGCTGCTTCACCATGGTCTGCACCACGGCCTGCAGAGGAATGTCAGCTCCGGCGCCTGGAGCACCTCCTCCCCCTCCTTCACTGACCTTGGGATCTCCATGTTATTTTCCTCACGTGTTCTCACCACCTCCTCTTCTCTGACTAGAATCCAAAACCTTGTGACTTTGTTTTGATTTTCTTCTTAAATATGTCATCACAGAGGCGTTACCAACCTCCCTCATTGGCCCAGTTTTGGCCAGCAGCATGTCCATCTTCAGAGCCATCAGCCACTGGCTCTGCCGGACATGGTGGGAAGCTTCCAGCAGCTTCCTCACAGGAGCCACCTCTGTGGCCCCCTCTGCTACCTAAAACCAGGCCGTGCCAAACCCATACATGCTCTTTCACAGAAAAGCTCAAGCAGAGAGTGAGAAGGGAATCTTTCTGCCCAACTGCTTAAACTGGCAAAGTTTAACTGAGAACAGAATTCTATGGTACACGATAAACTGCCTGAATAACAGGCAGTGCTACAAAATATACTTCATATATTATTGAAATAACTGTGCAACAAAATAAAGAAAGATGTTTGGCTTTTCCCCTCCTTGTTCCTGTTGCCCCTATACACTTAACTGTGATCAGTTGTGATTGTGGCAATCTGTGTGGGTTTGGATATACACAGTGATAATCAGTGACTTACACGATTTCAAAATGACTTTGCAAGTAAATGTACATAAAGTCAGTCAAAGAAGGAATTGGACCTTCTGGCAGAAACCGTCACTGGGAAGGCTTTTTGATTTAGATAAAAAAAAGCGACTGAAAATGGTCAAGAGACCCCTAGAAAACACCTGTGAGGCAGGAAAGTGCTGTAAGACTGGATTAATATGAGTTCTGGAGGAAGAGAAATGAGGCTGCACCAACAGCAATCCTGTCTTTTCACAGTCTTTCAATACTTAGCTTAGTATTGAATTAAAAACAAATTCCCAAGCCTTCAGATGTGATGTCTCATACCTGTATACTGCCAAGTCCTGATGCTATTACATGGAAATTTGTATGTAAGTATTTCTCTACTGTGTGGTCCAGGAAAGAGTGTAAACAATATATGAGGTTGTTAGGTAAAATAAAATAAAGATATATAAATGGGTCTTTGCTGCTGATTTTGCAGTTTCCATTGATTAATTCTCTGCTCACACTCTCCAGGACAAATGTGAGCTATCCACTACCAAGCCCTCTGGATTTCAGAGATGTTCTACCTGCACATAATCTGACTTTTTTCAAATCATCTTGCTAATTTGATACTCAATCTCTAGCAAGCAAGTATAAGAAAACTAGATGAGTGTCAAAATTTCACTAATTTAGAATATCTTCTTTGTTTCTCTTTGGTTACAGTGGATCAGTGTCCCCTTTGCTATGTCCCATCCTGCAGTAACAGACATTGGGCTCACAGCTGTGCACCATGTGTACCAAGCACCTTGGCTTGGATCTATCAACTCACTTGACATTTACACATGGTTGGACAATTTCTTTTTGCTGGTAAGTGGTGATTTGTATGAAGGAATGAAGCATTTAAGCACTTACACTATGTTACTGTGACAGCTGAAAATAGTAGAGTCTAGTTAAGAGTTTCTATCAAACTGAAAACTTTTACCCTCTTGACTCGTGCTTGATGTTTCTGCACATTTGAATTATTTCAGTGACATATCAGCCAGCATTGCCAGGAATGCAATTTAAATATCATCAGGCTGAAAGAGCTGACATGTTAAAATCAAATAAAAGTGTGCAGCTAATGCTTAACTGATGTCATTGTTGGCAGAGGAATTCAATATCGCAGAAGGCAATAAATACGTTACACAAATGATTGAATATGCCTTAGGTATAGGTGAAAAAAAGCCGTGCAGAGGTGGATGGCAGGATAGATAAATTCATACATGCACACATGCCAGAATGAACCCAGGGCTTTCATTATTTAATACCTCTATATTACACATGGGATCAGTGGTTATTAAGTACTTTCCATTAGAGGATCTAGAAACACATGCTAACATTTTCCATTCTCAGTGTCCCTATGCAAATCTACACTGGTATTATTATAATGTTGTACTTTGGGATTACATTTTCTGGCTTTTTTTAAAATTCTCTCAGCTAAAAATCTTCAGGATTTTCTTATAATTGGTCTGTTAAAATGTGTTATTTTATTCCACATTCTCTCAGAGATCCAAAGTATGACATTAGCGCAAGTGGCTGTATTCTCTCCTGTAAGCCTGAAGGTTTCATCTCTGCTGTTGACCAAAGGAAAGCTCTGATATTATGACACCTTTTCTTTTAATTTTGTCTGTTTCATTATAGCTCAAGAAATTTCCACATTCTTGGAAAGCTTTGATAAAGGAACATTATTATTAAGGCAGCAAAGAAAAACAGTCATAAAGAGCAAGTCAAAACCAGACTTGTCTGTGAAACATTAACTTAGTCCCTATGTGTGCATGAAGCTATATGAAACACCTGTATACACACTTTTTGGTCCAAATGCCTCCTGCCTCATTTAGTGTATAGAACCAGGCTGTGCAATTTGCTTGGTTTTCTTTCCATGCTGTTTAGAGACAGACACTTAGTTACTTAGTGGAGACTATTCAAATCCTGCTCTCAAGACAGAATTGTTAGCACTCGGGTTTTCAACCTTTGGTAATACTCTTTTGTGTCATATTTTGCAGAAATAATTTTAATTCTAATCAGGATCTTCAGTAACATATCCAAATAAAAAGGAAGGGTTTCCACCACAAAACAAAACTTTTCTTTTTTTTGCTTCGTCTTCCATTTCTATTGGTACTGTATTTGCTTAAGGCAGTCAGAGCATAATTTTTCAGATTCCTGAGTTCAGTGTATACAGAATGTCTCGCCTTCCATGGATGACTACATGCATTCACAAAGGAAGATAAAGTCTTGCTTTGACATTGTATCAGAGTCTAATCTAATTTTAGTGGAGAAGGAGTATTGGAAGGCAAATTCTTCAAATATGAAATATGAAAATAGTACTTTTCATAAAGCTTTATCGAGTCAAAAGATTTGGGGATTACAGAGACTATGAAAGTGCAAAGTGTTGATGCTAACTGTATAAAAAAAATAATTTGTCTAAAAGAATGGGATTTAAGTGGATTTACACAGGTTTGACATTGCTTGTGAGAGTGAAGGTTGCAGTTATTACTGGCTGGCTGATATTCAATAAATAAATTTAAAAGTAGCAGTATGGCTTTCAGCTTTCTAGTGATCCTTCTCCATGTTCTCTATATGGTGATAGCAAAATGATTGAGTTACCCCCCAATCACAGCATGCTGTTGTGTTTGTAGACATTAGGAGGAATTCCATGGCAAGCATATTTCCAGAGAGTTCTTTCCTCATCTTCTGCCACATATGCTCAAGTTCTGTCATTCCTGGCTGCTTTTGGCTGTCTTGTGATGGCTATTCCTGCAGTACTGATTGGTGCAATTGGAGCATCTACAGGTAAATCATTAAAAATCAGTATTACAATAAATGTAAAATGAATAGTGCAGTAAGTGCGTGAAAATAAATCTTGTGTTAGATATAGGTGACATATAGGTTAGATAGCCAGGTGGCATCATTAATCAACTCACAGCTCCTTCAACAGGAGACCACACAGAAAAATAATGTTATAGAATATTTCTCTAAAAGAAAACGGTTCCTATCCCAGTGGATGAAATTAAATCATTTCATACCTTCTAGGTATCTACAGACATAATATTTCTATTCGAGTTAGATTCTGGTACTTTTATTTGGTGGTAACAGTAAAAATTAAGAGTGGCTGAGGGAGCTGAGGTTGTTTAGCCCAGAGAAAAAGAGCCTGAGGGAAAACCTTATTGCTCTCTACAACTACCTGAAAGGAGGTTGTAGCGAGGTACTTTTCCCACATAACAAGCAACAGGATGAGAGGAAATGGCCTCAAGTTGCAGCAGGGGAGGTTTAGAATGGATATTAGGAAAAATGTCTTCACCAAAAGGTTTGTCAAGCACTGGAACAGGCTGCCCAGGGAAGTCATTGATTCACCATCCTTGGAGCTATTTAAAAATGTGTAGGTGTGGCTCTTAGAGATGTGGGCTTGGCAGTGCTGGGCTAACAGTTCAACTCAATGATCTTAAAGGCATTTTCCAACCTAAATGAGTCTTTGATTTATCAGAAATTTCTTACCTTGACCAATATATCCTTGCCAAGGTTTTTTTGTCATAGTGAGAGTGTTCCCCCTCACAGTGACAGTGTAGATAAACTGTTAAAAATATTCTGTTAGAAATGTTTACATGGCTTTGAGCCCTGTTGGTTATCGAAGAGAGGAAACACATCACAAAGAAACATGGATCCTAGACTTGTTTTATTGAATAAAACTACATTTATGAGCAATTTGAAGCTTATTTTAGAGACAAGGAAAAATGCTGAGTAGAATTAAATCTGCCTAACAGAAACCAGTGTGACGCTGCCTCTCTGAAATGCCATCAGTCTGGCCATAGTAACAGTCTGGTCATTGAGTGTGCATGAAAATGTGGTAATATGAATAGCTTGCTACACATGAAGTCAGGAGGTGCTGACCACTAATGTTATTGATAACATACTGTACATATTACAGCTTGGAACCAGACTGACTATGGTGTCCCTGACCCCAAGAGCAAAAAAGAAGCAGATATGATTTTACCCATCGTGCTGCAGTACCTTTGCCCAGTCTATATCTCGTTCTTTGGCCTCGGTGCTGTATCTGCTGCCGTGATGTCCTCAGCTGACTCTTCCATTTTATCAGCAAGTTCTATGTTTGCTCGGAACATTTACCAGCTTTCCTTTCGGCAAAATGTGAGACAATGTTTTCATTTTTACTTTTAGAGAAAATTTTAGGTGAGACCTTAACTAGATACATAGATGTGTAATTTCTATGATACATAGACTGTAATTTCATAATGAAACACCTCTTTCATGTTCCTGCCTATAACTAGAAAAAGAATTTAGTTACTAACAGTATGTTGAACAAACTGAAAATCATAAAAATAATTATGGTTGTGACTGATGACAGAAGTGAAAAAGCTGGCTTGGGGAGGGCTGCTGTCAAGAGTTCTCATGGCACTACAATTTATCCAAACAGCTGATTACTGTTGCTACAGACATAAGTTTTACTTAAATTCTTCACAAAATGAGACATTTTTTCTAATCTTTCATTTATCAGGAAATCATTTGACAGCAAAATGGTCTAGTGATTTGGAGTTTTTCTTAGGAAACGGAGAAGAAGAAATTCTGATGCTGACAGGCTTTTTCTAGTTGAGCCATATTGTGATTTTATTTAAAAGTTATTTCTTACACTGCTGTTTTTTCTCTTTGACTCGTCATCAAGCTTTTTTGCTATGTTCGAAGAGAAGTTACTTTGGCAATAGCAACCATAACCCTTAGGGTTTTTTCTCTGAGCTTGAGATGGAGATATTAGTTTATAATTATTGTTGAATGAATCATGCAAAGCTTTGTTTTAGAATTCAATATTTTATATTGACTGTATATAAGTGTAGGCATACATGTACAGACATGAAAAAAGCACCTAACACTGCCCTTTTTTTGCAGGCTTCAGACAGGGAAATTGTGTGGGTCATGAGAATCACTGTTCTTCTTTTTGGAGCATCAGCAACAGCAATGGCACTGCTGGCTTCATCAGTGTACGGCCTCTGGTACCTCAGCTCTGACCTTGTTTATATCATCATATTCCCCCAGCTCCTGTGTGTGTTATTTATTAAAGGAACCAACACCTACGGTGCCATTGCAGGATACCTGTTTGGCCTTGTTCTCAGAATAACCGGAGGAGAACCGTACCTCTACCTTCAGCCCTTGATCTTCTACCCTGGCTGGTATCAAGATGATAACAATCTCTATATCCAGCGATTCCCATTTAAAACACTTGCTATGCTCACCTCCTTCTTTACTAACGTTGCAGTCTCCTACTTAGCCAAATACTTATTTGAAAGTGGGACTTTGCCACCAAAGCTGGACTTCCTTGATGCTGTTGTTGCCAGATATAGTAGAGAACACATGGACAAAGCGACTCTTGTAAAAAGTGACAATATCGTATTAAATGAACTTGCACCTGTGAATCCACGACACAGTCTAACTTTGAGCTCAACTTTCACAAACAAGGAAGCCTTCAACTACGTTGATTCAAGTCCAGAACTGTCCAACACTGAAGATAATTAAAAAATCTTGTAGCCACAGGCAAAACAAGGAGAAGCAGGATATTCGACAAAGAATAGTAAGAAGTATTTTATCAGAAGAAAAGCAAGAATTGGGAATAAAATGCCGCTGCACATTCTTTAAGTTGTTTCTAGGAGCAGGAGCATTCCATGGGAGGAACTCTTTTCTGCTGTTATCTAATATGTTGGATTAGATCACAGAGTGTTTACTAAAGTATACACTCAATCCCATTCTTTCCATCCAGAACTATAGACTGTGCAATTAAAAAAAAATTATAATTTAAAATATATGTAGCAGAAAATGTGCAAGAGTTCTTAGCTAGAATATTGTATGGAGAAATTATAATACAGTAAGTCTGAAATATTATCACTCAGCATTTTATTGGCATTAAGTGAAAATATAATGTCACATCTATAAGTGATTTATTACTAAACAGCTAGTTGCTTGAGCAAAGACAGATAATTTCCCTGGGGTTTTGGTCTGGTAATTTTTTTCCTCATAAAGAAATTTAAATGTACATCTAGTATTTTATTCTTTGTATGAGACAGCAAAATGCACAAATAGTAATAAATTCCTTAAAGGAGTGCTAAACATGATCTATTAATTTTTAAAAGTTAAAATTCAATCGCCAGTTTAAAATTATGTTATACCTGATGTAAGACAACCTGAAGCAAAATATGTTAATATAGGTGTTGTCTTTCTTTTTCTGTGGTTAGTGGCTGTCACCAAAATTCTTAGAGCAATAACTGGAGTTGAAATTCAGCTTGTGAAAAATGGCTCTTATAGAAAAACTCATATAAATGAAACTTTTCAGTGTTGGGAGAAGAAGCCTTATCTTGACTTACCATCAAAATGAACACAAGCAAATCAGTCTGACACCAAGCAACTTTACCAATGGAATAAATATTGAAAAGTAAAGAGGATCGAGAAGGTTTGAAATGAGAGATGAGAGGGTTTTCCTTGCAGAAAATTCCCAATTTTCACTTGCTAGAAAAAGCTATTCTTAAAGATATCAAGAAGTCTTTTGGCTTGGTCTTGCTGGGATTACTCTGGAAAATCCAGATTTTCCATAGAAAATAACATTTCCTCGAAAATTTCTCAAAAAAACAGGCTTGCTGGACAGCTTTCCACATCTCTTAAGTGTTTGCCTCTGAAAGCAGCTTGGAGGGGAACAGAAAGGAGTGCTGAACCCACCAACGTAGTGAGAGGCACACTGGTGTCTTCCACTAAGCACTGGACTCCTTCACTGGTCCCTGTCCTCCTGGCCACCACAGTGAGGCTGCAGAGCAGCAGCAGTGGCCAGGGGCAGACAAGACTTCGCTCACAAGTGGCAGTGCTGGCCAGAAGCAGCGAAGTGGGGAGCTGAGGCCTCTTCTGACTTTGCCCGGGCCAGCAGGAACACACAATGTTGTTTCCACTTGCCCACGGCCGAGATGATTGTGTCTGTCCCCACTGGTATGTGCCTTTCTCAGTGGGAGCTCTAGTAGCTAGATTTCTCTACAATTAAGAGTTATGCTCCAACAATTCTTTTTAAAATCTGCGTATGACGCAAAGTGTTCAGTTGAAATCCAGATATCCTCCTGTTGCTGGTCACTGGCGAAATTTCTTTTTTTACCACTCACAGCACGAGGAGCTGTACTGGAGGATAGCAGATGGAAGAATAGGTTTTGCTGCTAAAGGAAGAAGCCATCAACTTGTGCATTCACTGTTGACATAAGCTTTCACAAGGCTGAATCCTTAGATATGTTTTGCTCCTTTTGTGGAGTGTTAACAGCATATATATATATATTTAATATGTAGAGAAAATTAATTTTAGAGATGTTGATTTTTTTTTTTCTCCATACACTGCATTTAAAAGTAACATTGCAACTCGGTTCTGGGTATGAATTGTGACTGCAGTACTACTGTGCTTACCAATAGGGAGTGTGCTCTGGGTGGAAGGAATCAAAACCAGGATCTGCACTAAAAGCTCAGAAGAGCCAACATAGCAAAGAAATGAAAAATTCCTGCAAGGTGAGTGAATAGGCCACCAATGGAATTCAGGGTGCTGAGTATCACAAATCAAGCACAAGCCCAGCAGTATTAATTCCCCCATGAACCACAGAAGAGAGATGAGGAAATAGACTGTATAGAGGAAAGAGGGGAAGAACAAAGCCACTGCTGAATTATTCTCCATTTTCAACCCAAATCCACTAGCCCAAATCCCTTCTTATGGGAAAACACCAAGTCACAGTTTTACCTCCTTACATAGCCAATGCCTTATGTTGCTGTTCCAAATTAAATTAAAGGACCCATTTTACAGTCACCTGTGGGCCTTCCTAAAAACTTTTCTCTTACCTCAGTTTTGTCCAGAAATTGCTAGAATTTCACTATGAGATGCTGCATAGTGACCAGATGCTTTGAATACAGTAACATTTCTATATTACTTATTTCAAAATGTCCAGCTGTGGGAAAAAAGGAAAGAGAAGGGGATTGAGCTGGAATAATTTAAGAAATTTTGATTGAAAAAAAAAAAAGGCTTTTTCTTTTGTATTCCCTTGTTGCCATAAAAAATGTAAATGCTTTTAAACTGCTCAACAGAAAAGGTAGGTGAAAAAAAATAAGTGTTAGTTCAGAAATTTCAAACCAGATGCTTTCAACATTATCAGAATATTTTACACTTTCTATCCTATAGAATTTTTTTTTTTAATTGATGTGATTTTATGCAGTATTCCTGCTTAGATGGACTACAAAAGCCAAACCAAACAGCCCCACCCCATGCAAAGTCTGTTTACAGGTTTTATTGCCTTAGCTCAGCTGTCCTACCATTAAATTTGTACAGAGCTGTTCACATAACCAAAGGCCATATCTGTGATTGATAGCTGTGGGGATAAAAAAAAAAACAAAAACAAGATAAAACAAAACAAACAAACAAAAAAACCCCTCTGTTACTTCCACAAGCAAAATGCCAACAGGACATGATTCTTTAAGTAGATTTTATTTTCAGAGGAATCATCAGTCTTTCTCCCCTTTTGCAATTTGTGGGCAGTAGTACTGTGCAGTAAATTGGATTTATAATCAGTGAAGCAAACAGCTCATTTTCAGACACTGAGGTTATTGTTTCTGAGCCTACAATTTTAAGATTAAATATTCATAACACAATCATACATTTTACTTTCACATTCTTAACATTTGTGAATAACATTTATTTGACAGGGGTTTTTAACCTCCTTTGCATGAGATGTGTTCATAAAATCAAGGTTGATAACATAGCTGATATGTCAAAAAAGTTATTTCATCTCTACTTGTCCAAATGGGATGGTATACGTATTATAAACAAACCATATTTTTGTGAACCTGAACTGAATGTAAACATTAAGTGGATCAAATAAAGTCAGATTTAGTCTTTTATTTTCATATAGTACAAGAATTTAGGACTTCAGATAGAAGTATCATAGGAAAAAACTGTTACTCATTTTTCCTTCTGCCCTTCAAGTGTATTGGTCAAGTCTCATGTGCAGTTAGTAAGTTATTGTAAGTCTGCTATTAATCAGGGCAGTATTTGTGGATGTAGTTTAAAAAAAAGTATATTTTTGTCTGTGTCTGAAATGTTATATTAAGACTATATTCAACAAAGCAGATAGGAAGCATAATATAGATATATATGTTTTAACTTCATTTGTATTGTATTCAATAGTGTCCATGCATTTTAGGAAAATAATGTCTGGTTTTGGGTCTGTTTTGTCCATCTATTAAAAATAAAGACGTTTATTTTATTATCACTCAGCATCACCTGACGTTCTGTCTCACAAGCACAGCCCCACAGAGATGAGGTGGTCCTGGCAAAGTGGGATCTGGCCCTCACCTGGGCAATCAGCGTGGTCACAATGGCTCCAGCCCTACCCCAAAACCTGGCTCCCGTGTTGGAAATAGAGCTCTCATTTCAGTGATCTCCTCCTTGTCCTCACAGTCACAAAGAAGAGGAGAAGCCCCTGAGCTCTAGGATAACTTACACCCGGTGGGATTCCCTCCTTGCCAAGGATCTTTTTCTTGGGCATGTCATACTGGGACAGAGGCTGTGAGTTTGACAAGGAGCACAAAATACACTCTGGGAGCAGGAATTCCCACACCTAGGGATTGCAGCTGTGATCCAATGTCTGTGTGAGCCCACTGGAACAAGGGTCTGACAGCTTTTCGCTTTGTAGAGGGACATGAAGTCATCCTAGGCATTGAATATATTATAAATATAATTATCTAGAAATACAAAAATTAGGGGATTGAAAACCAAATCTGTGCTTTTGTACTCCTAGTAAGAGCTTGATCATCACGGGAAGGATACAAATGGGTGGCTTTCCAAATGCTAATGGCATTGCCAAATAATGGCACACGCCAAATATGCAGAGTATTTATCGCCCAAATGCTTTGAAAAAATACAGGAACAATACTGTTCACTCATGGACGGGGAAAATAAGGCACACTGGTTTGTTTTCCAGGGCACTGAGGTGTTCCCTTATGGAATAAGCACAGTCTGAGGTTTTCAGAGTGTCAAATAGTGTAGACATTTCCCTGAGGCTGTAACGCTCTGGTCTCTTTTGCAATTAGTAGTTTGATTGCCTCCTGCATCTTTGAAACACTGAAGCATGCTTTAAGACAAGACCCCTGACATCTTGTAGTTTGTAACTCAGAAATAAAGCAAGTCCATAATCCTACAGATTTAAAAAAAGGAGGAAAAGCAGTAAGTAATGTTGCCCTGATAATTGCAGTGGAAGCATTAATGAAGAGTTTTGCCACATTACATGATAGATAAAATGCCATGTGCAGGCTTGCTCTGGCCAAAAACACAGCAAAACCCTGCCTAGAAAACTCTGCTTAGGGACTTTGGGGCATTTAACCTTTAGGAAGCATTCCCAGAAAGAGCATAATTCCCAGGGGTGAGTTTGCACCTGACTGTCTGGAGGACTGACCTTCAGCAACCAAGACTAGAAAAACAGATAAAGAAAAACATCCATCTAGGTTGCAGGGGACACGTCGTGACTGAGAGAGACATACCCTATCTGCACAACTGGTGTTAATAACTAAAAGGTAAAGTCAATGTGAATGAGGCTGTAGTCAGATATAAAGCTGTGCTTGAGAATAAAGTAGTGGACAGCAAGGAAAAAAAAGAAAGTACTTCTGTGGATGGAAGAATTGATCAGCTTAGTTCTATTCAATTGACTTAGGAAACACTGTGAGGTCAAAAGGAAACAATGAAGTTGTTTGTGGACTAATGCAGGAAACGCAGGTAATGAGATGGAAAAACAAGAACTGGAAGCAAAATGTGGAAACCTCTCATGCAGAGCAGAGGAATGATGATAGAATGGCTCTCAAGATGGAAAAGGATTTGAAAAGACCATTTTCTGAGGTTATATAGGCCTAAAGAATTTAACATGAATGTGGAAAAACACACATTAGTATTTTTAGTGAAAGAAATCCTACTTCAAACTGTATGATCCTGTAAACATTTGAAATATGAGAGAAACTGGGAAAGAAAGAATCTTGCAGTGCCCAAAAATTAGCAGTTTGAGTCCTGTGGGTAATAGATTTCTGCCTCAAACAGTCAAAGCACAGAAAAACAGTGGTGGTGTTTCAACTTTGTACTTAGTGCATAAATACATCATTGAAAAATATCTGGTGGTAGAAAATCACTTTGTATTGGAAGCTAAGAATGATAAGATTATATACAAAGAACAATGAGAGGAGATATTTAAGATGGAAAGCTATTAAGAGACAATATTAATTATTACAAATATATTAATTAAAAGACATATGAGTATACAATACCATAGAATAGATTTACAGAGGGAATTAGAAGCAAATTCCTTATCATAGGATTGAATTTCTGAAATAATTGGAATATCGTAGACTCAAGGCAGAAGTAGTGTTAAAATAGATCCTGTGGGCAAAACAGGAATGATGGTCAGGTCCTGCATGTCACAGACCTACATCTCATGTTGCTCCTGGTCCTAATGTGCAGCATTCTAGGAGTCTAAGCACACTTGAAGTAAGTTTGAGTGGCATCCTTCAGTGAATAATGGCACTTAGCCACTTGTTAATTCTTCCAAGTAAGAGTTTTCTGTGGTTAAAATTCACTTACTTACTTCGAAATGGAAAAGGTCATTTTTTTTGCCAAGCTAATGAATTTCACTGCAAGCAAAAGGAATTGAATATATCCTGCCAATTTGCTAATGGAATATGATTACTATCTATGTATTAATAACAGACATTAGAATGCTGAACTGCACTTTGTGTTATTCAGCAGTTCACATCCATCAAAACATTGGACACAATTTTCAAAATTACTGAAAGATGTTCCCGAAACTTATGTGTCACTGAGGGCATGCCATTCAAGGTGTGGGGCAGCTCCAGTTATCTGTCTTCTTGTGGTTTCAGCATGATTAGACAAAACACAGATTATCTTTGATCAATGCTATTTTGACAACAGAGATACCCCCTTTATGCTGCACCACTAACCACTGCAGAGCCATGGCTGTGTAAGGCTTGTCCTCCTGTGAGGCTGGGCAGGAGCGTGGCCGTGGTGAGAAGAATGAAGAGGTGCCTGCTGCCCACCATCCTCTAGGCCTTTTCACTGTCTCTCCGTCCTTTGGTAATTGCATTGTTCTGGTCTGTGCCCAAGCACAGTGAGTAAATCTGTCCTCAGCACCACAGGAGTTGCCTGGGTATGGACTTGCATATAGCCTACCAACAGTCAGTCAAAAATGGGAGAGAGGCATCTTTAAAAACCACATCATCCCACAGAATCACACACAAAAAATACCATCAGGGAAGTTCTGCTGGGTTCGATTTCATGTTATGCTGAGCAGTTCTGCTTTGTTTGTGGGACTGCCCAGCGTAACATGCAATTGCTCCTTTAATAACATTAAGGTTTCCTTCTTTTACTTTCCTATAATACCACCATCTTTGAAATCTAGAGTATCTTGACTTGACTTCCTCCACAGTGTGTTCTTCCCACTCCAGTAATGATCAACAGCTACCTTTGCCATCACACTAAGTGCAAGCTTGGTTGCTCAGCATGCAAGAGGAATGTAAGTAGTTAGCAACAAAAAAAAAGATTTCTAGCCTCTACAGATCTTTTTCATACCCACAAAGATGAGGTGGAAGAAATACGACAGCAAAGTTAACTGAACACCAGATGCAATGCAGTTTCTCAGGGCTTGTGTACCAGAGAGCTATGTAAATTTTATTATTCTGTGTGACTGTTAGAAAATACCATGATCCAACAAAGCAATGAACTAATAACTTCTGCTTCATTTTTGTTTCCTGCCCAACAAGAAAGTAATATTTGAAGACATTATGTTCTTTTACATCAATTATCTGTTCTGCTGGGTATTGTTAAATGTACATTTTAATTATTATACACTCAAACCCATATACTAACTGTAGATTAGTGATAGACCTCAATAACTAAATGTGAGACAGCCATCCTAAAAAGGACAACTCTATTCCTTAAGTTTTAAGGTAGGCTATTAAAATTAATTATTTCATCTGTAAAAAACTACACAGAACACCAGCCTCTGGTTTATGATAATGGAAAAGAAAAATAACTATGGTTCCTAGTTAAGATGGGAGATTGTTTTACTCAAAATAATGCCAAGACAACTGACAATAAAAACACAAAATCTGCAAAGTCATCTTATACAGCCTCTGAGTTGTAGCCATTGGACAGTAATGACACCTTCCTGGTATCACACATGGGAACATGCTGTTGAGCAGGATCAGCTGTGTGGAGGCAGAAGGTGTACAAACACCTATTGCAGGAGACAAGGAAAGGAAGATTTAGACTCAATGAGTTAAAACTCTAATTTCCCAGGGATCATTCAGTGGTTGCTGACAAAGGCTGATTGGTCTTCTAGTGTGTAAGTTAATATGATGTTTGCATAGTGTCTGATATTTGTGTATGCACTCATTACAGGAGCTATGCACGTAACGTGTCCATGTTGAGGAACAAGCACAGTTACCAAATTTTAGGACTAAAAATCAAATTTATATTTTCCATCAGTTTAAAATCCAGTTTTCTGCTACTGGTGAAGTGTTCTCAAGGAAATCAATCAAAACAGCTTATAATGTAATGGAAATGTCATTTTAGCAGCATAACATAATATTTGAATAAGAAAATAAACAAGTTATATTTTCATAAGGAGCTTATTTCCCTTCTTAAAAAAGGAAAGATGAAGCCTTCATTCCTGAACAGGACCTCTCACAGGATTTCCATGCTAACATTTTAAGGGGGCCTATTTTTTAAAAATACTTGAATGTTTGCTCCTTGAATACTAAATCAGCTTAAACTACCTCAAAGCAGAAATACAAACTTAAGAAAACCTGTATTGTACAAACAGTTCAGTCCCATGCCTGATGAACTGACTACAATGTATGCTTACCTTATCTTGCATGAATGCTTGCATCAAAATTTGGAATACTTGACACTGCCTTTTTATAACTACTTTTCATTCACAAGCAGTTTCTCTTCAGATTTACTATGAGAAAAATATATGCACCAAAGCAAGGCAAAACCAGAAATGAGTTGTCTTGTAGCTCATATGTTCAGAAAGAAAGGCTTTTACTGAGGGATTTCTTACGTCATTCCCTTTTACTTAACCTAGGAAAGCATTTACAGCTGCACTGCTCATCCATTTCCCTCTCAACATCTCCTGTAGATTTATGCCTCTTTCCAACAACCTGAGGAATACTGCAAAGGTTTTTAATGAGTCTAGAGAAACTGTCAGCAAAAAGATTTATTTAACAACATGTTTCTAATTTAAAAATAGGGACATAAAAATGCAGAGGTCTCACAGCAATTACAGTATCTACAGTCACGAGAAGAAATGTCAGAGAAAATAGGCATTTGGCAATATGACACTGAATAGCAATGCCAGGACAATGCAGAGCATTTCCATTACTCAGTTTGGTAATGAAGGCTAATGGTCCTGTCTTTGCTGTCACTGTATGCCAGAGTAATCCTGGAAACAAACAGTGGGGATGCAACTGAAGAGTTACAAAGTATAATTGAATATTCAAAAGTAAAAGTCACGTTAGTAATAGATTCTTGTTAATCACACAATGAGCCGTTCTGACAGGTGTTATCAGTGTGGAAATTCTTGTTTACAAACCCACTTGAAATGCATGGTCTGGGATGGTTTTCAGTCACACAGAACACTAGGGTAACAAAGACCTGTACCAAGACCAAACAAAAAATATGGTGCTTTACTGAACAATTTATGTATGGAGATAAATCAAGTTGGGAATAATGATAGCTACTAATACCAAGCTAACTTTTGCTTCTAAATCAAGGCACTTCCAACAAATTAGGATGGGAATGGATAGATTAGATGTGTTTGTCCTGCACCTCATTGCACCTATGCTGTAACCAGCGATGGCCTGTGTACAAATATTTTGTAAGGAGAGGTACTAAACTTCTAGATAAGTAGCAGAGTCTTTGTAACTGACAATCATTAAGGCACCAAGAAATTGCTTTTCTAATTTCAGGTCCACCACATCATATATATGCAGCTGGAACTGAGGGTTTGTGACAAGGAGGACAAGAATAGGACTCACATAGGTGGTATAATTTGGATTTCACTAGAAGACGCATTAGAGGAAGCTGAAACAGGCATTAGAAGCATATGACCTCTTCAAAGTCTTCATACTTCTTCTGTCCCATCTTTTTCTTCCCAAGCTGTCATTAAGGGCATGAGATAATGAAAAGGTTTGGATCTGTTTGTTGGATTTATTTGTTCTAGCATAACAACGATTTGCATCAGACTGTTCTTCTGGGATTGTCTAATTTCTCATTATATAATTTCTCTTTATGAATTATATTGGTTTTTACAATTAACTGCAAAGGTCAGATGGCTGCAGTTTCACTGCACTAAAGAAAAACACTAATATATAGGGAGACAATCTATGTTCTGGAGAGTTATTCCCATACAGCCAAAGAAGAAAATATATGTAAAGCTCCCAGGGATTAAATGGCAGGACAAGGGCAAACATTCCTACAAACTAGCTAGGCACACAACTCCTGAGGTTCAGCTTATAGTTTTCCTATTAAAAATAAAATAATAGATGCCAAATTAGGCTACATGCCTCTTAAATATCCTGTCTTATAACCTAACATGAGTGGTGGGATCAGGAAGGGAATGTCATTGCCTTTAGTACCAGGGAACTGGAAGAGTGGCATATCCACCCAAAATGTCTTCTTGGATGTCTCAGACCATCTTGGGCACTTTTACAAAATGAGTGTTTGATGCTACTGTTCTAGGTCAGGCCAGCTGGCCAAGCAGCAAGAGCAGAGCTGGTGAAGGTAGGGTGTCCTCCCATCTCTCACACGTTGCCTCGTCAGAAGCCACCGCACCTCAAGTCACTGCACCTCTTTGATTTTACTTTTCCTCAACTTGTTTATTTTCTTTTGCTTTAAGGTCTCTAAGGCAACATCTCTTCCTGTGTGTCTGCAATGTGCCCAGGAAGGCTTAAAGTAGTCTAGAATACCTAAATGCTGTTATAATATAAATAATGATACAAAACATAAATACATCCCTAGCCTTCTGCTTCGACAGTCGTTTCCCCAGTACAATACTATTAGCAAAATTAATTCAAAAGCTGGCTGTTCTTTGACTCTGATTTGTTCTGAGTAACGTCTGGCAGGTTTTCTATGACCTTGTGCGTGCAGTGTGGTGTTAACAATTTGACTGCAGAACTATTTCCTGTAGTAGAAGATTTAAAACTGTCCCATTGCTGTGCAAAGACACCCTCTTCCAGGCAAACACTGTATTTGGCACAGTATTTACTGCTAAATTAGCAATTTCTAATTGGTTATGATAATATTATTGTTTAAAGAGGCATTTCATTTCATTTCACATGAGCTGCCTACCCATTTCCAACATTCCTGTAGTTGATAGGAAAATTAGAAACACCTTAGAGGCTTATAAATTCAGTGCTCTGTCTCAATGCCTGAAATGATCCCCTCTTTAATGAAATGTGAATCCTGCAGGATTAAGAGGTAATGAACTTTGTAGTTGCTCATTTCTCCAGCCGGTTTTTAAGGTCTGCACCATGGCTTTTATAATTTGTTTGTGCTTTTGTTATCTAAGACTCAAGGTTTTACTATGTACACCTGATCTAGATATTTGAGTTCCTTTGCTGGCACTTTCAGAATAAACAACTCTCTGCTCTTTCAAATGCTGAAATATCTCTTTGAAGCCAATTATTAAAGAAATCCTTGAGTAATAGCACATGCCCTAGACAGCCTGTCAAATATATACTGCCAATATCAGATATTTATACTAATCCTGTGTTAGAAAACAGCCATTCCTTGGATTTCATAGCACATAACTTTAATGGTAAATGAAGTTTTCATCTCTATGTAGGTAATTTTCTGAAGGGGTTTAAACTATAAGCTCTTTAAGCCAGGACTTATATATATACTTGTCTTCTGTTCCTGGCCAAATATTTTTAAAAGACCCCAAATCCCTAACGCAATACCATTTTTTGCATGTTTGACAGATTAGTTATCCAAGTAGCCAAGATTTACTGTCTCCTCTTTGCTTGAGTTTTGCAGATGGATGGCAATATAACATCTAAAACACTGAAGTAATTTTAAGAAAAGTACAGAGAGAATGGTAAATTAACTGTATACATACATGTAAGTTTGCAAGTACATATACAAGGAAAGAATTTAATTAGAACAACTAAACCATATAAATATTAAGTCATATTTAAGAGACCTGAAGCATAGAATCTTTGAAATACATAGACTTGCAATAACAAAGCAAAAATATTTCATTCACAGTCCTTTCATGCCATAGTTCCATTTCTTGTAGATTTTTTAAATTATCTAAAGAGCAGTGTAAGTGTACATGAGACTTCAGACAACAAGTACAACAACTGTCAGGAATTCCATAGTAAAAGTGCTGTGTTCAAATATACACAGAATTAAAACATTTTATTTCATTGTTGCAGTATCCTCCTTCTCCAAAATGATATGGATCATATGCAGATATTCTTTTTAAAGCAAAAGCTCTTAAATTAAAAGCTTAGAGCAAATTATTTGTCTTCAGTCTCCAAGGCCCAGCTGAAGAAGAAATACTTTGCAAGGCAATCATTTTGTGCAGACACCAAAGTGAAATCAAGAAATAGAGTGAAGTGTAAATCACCACCATCAATTCTGATCTTGTTGCACTCAAAACCCCCAATGCAAGGTCATTACTGGGGGAAATGAAAAACTTTAGATGCTGAAGGTCTTGTTTCCAATAAATAAAATTCCCAGATGCATTTTGGTCCCTTTCCACTTTTACATGTAATGACTGGCATATTAGATGGCTGCCACCAGCAGTCCATGAAGGATTTTGAGGGATAGCTTTGTTTCTGTGGTGCTTTTGTCTGACCATACTGATATTAACCAGCTCTGCCAAACCCTAGCATCTCGGGCAGGTAAAGTTAAGCCCATTTCTGCAAAAAAAAAAAAAAAAATCAAAATCATTCTGAGCAAAACAGTGGCCGTTGAAATGGCCACTGAAGTAAGGAGGGGTGTCAGCAGAAAGGCTACCTGTGACTTGCAGAGGAAAAATTTGGCCTGCTTAAGATGCTGGTTGAGAGAGTCCCTACCTTGAAGAAGCAGCAGACAACTCAGGAGGATTGCAAGGATGGCATGAAGTTATGCAGGGGGAAAATTAGAAGGGCCAAAGCCCAATTAGAATTTAGTCTGGCTACTGCCAGAAAAGACAACAAAAAATGTGTCTATAAATACGTCAACAACAAAAGGAGGGCTAAGGAGAATCTTCATCCATTATTGGAACCATAGTGACAAAGAATTAGGAGAAGGATGAGGTGCCTCAGTCTTTAATAGTTATCCAGGTACCCAGCACCCTGTTCTGGAAAAAAAGTGATGGGGAGTAGAAAGAAGCATCCATAATCCAAGGTGAAAGGTCAGAGACTTGATATACACTTAGACACACACAAGCCTGTGGGACGAGATGGGAGCCACACATGGATACTTAGGGAGCTGGTGGAAATTCTCACCAAGACACTTTCCTTCATATATCAGCTGTTCTGGCTGGCCAGGGAGATCCCAGGTGTTTGGAAGTTGGCAAATATGTTGTCCATCTACAAGAAGGGCTGGAAGGAGGATCTGGGTAACTACAGGTCTGTCATGCTGACCTCAGTGCTGGGGAAAGTCATGGAGCAGATCATCTTGAGTGCTGTCATGCAGCACGTACAGGACAGCCAGGGGATCAGGCCCAGCCAGCACAAACATGGGTTTGTCAAAGGCAGGTCCTGCTTGACCAACCTGATCTCCTTCTATGATAAAGGCACCTGCTAAGAGATGCAGAGCTACAGGCTGGGGGCAGAGTGGCTGGAAAGCTGCCTGCTGGAAAAGGACCTGGGGGTGCTGGTCAACAGCAGCTGAACATGGGCCAGAGTGTGCCCAGGTGGCCAGAAAGGCCAGTGGCATCCTGGCCTGTATCAGCAATAGTGTGACCAGGAGGACCAGGGCAGTGATTGTCCTCCTGTACTCAGCACTGAGGCCACACCTCAAATCCTGTGTTCAGTTCCGGGCCCTCACTACAAGAAGGACATTGAGGGGCTGGAGCGTGTCCAGGGAAGGACAGCAAAGCTGGTGAAGAGTCTGGAGTACAAATCTTATGAGGAACAGATGTGGGAGCTGGGGTTGTTTAGACTGGAGAAAAGGAGGCTCAGGAAGGGACATTAACACGCTCTAAAAGGAGGCTGTAGTCAGGTGAGTGTCAGTCTCCTCTCAAAAGTGACACGTGACAGGATGAGAGGAAACGGTTTCCAGTTGCACCAGGGGAGGTTTAGATTGGACATTGGGAAAAACTCCTTCACTGAAAGGGTGGCTAAGCATTGGAACAGGCTGCCCAGGGAAGTAGTGAAGGATATCATCCCAGAAGGCATTTAAAAGACGTGTAGCTGTGTCACTTGGGGACATGGTTTAGTAGTGGACTTCACACTGCCATGTTAACAGTTGGACTCTACAACCTTATGGGTCTTTTCCAAGCTTAATGATTCTATGACTCTGTGAAATAGATCAGAAGGAACTTAAAACAATACAGCAATCTGATATTTAATGAAGATGGGATTGTATGTTTGAATAAAGCATTGAGGAAAGGTGAAGCTATGTTACAGCTCTGGAGCTGCCCTGTGCTGAATGGGTAAAGAGAATTAAGGCCTTCAAGGTTAAGGGTTGTCTTGGCACAGGTGTCATATTGCCCTGTACCTTTTTTGGTCTTACACTATAAAAGTACTGTGATGATGTCAGAATTTATGTAGGAAAGCAAAACAGATATAAGATCGTATCACATTCATATAGCTAAGTAGTAATAAATCAGAAAAGAAAAAACAGAGTTGTCGTAGTCACTTCAGTTTTTCCTAGTCCAAAGCTTCCAGTATATTTTAAAGGGGGTTTTTTTGTTGTTTTAACAAAAAAAACCTCAATTAATGCTGCTAGAATTTTGCCATTTGGTAGGCTGGCTGATCCAAGGTACACTCAGCTATGACAGCTTCTCAGCAGGCAACACAAATTAATTGTTAGCTGAAGCTGGAAGGATATTAAATATCCAGGTTTTTTTAAAGCACTAACAAGACCCTGAGACAATGCACAGATATAATACACAGAATAAATAAAGCAATGCATAGATCCATCCTTCTTTGCATACTCTGATATTTAGATAGCTTGCACAGAGTTTAATCACAACCTGAAAAACGGCTTCTGAGTGAGTCTAAATTTAAACATAGAACAATATGAACAGTAAAGCTCAGTTTCAAAAGACTTATTTGTTATGGAGAATGGAACAGAATGATTCATCAGCTCACCACAGACAGAGCTGCAAAAGCAAGCTGTTGGAATGCTCAGTGAAGGAGACACTCTGAAACACAACTGCAGAACTACAAAATATGGTATGGAGAATGTGTGGTATCAGGAATTCAGTGATTAGATGAGGATCATCATGTTCTATTAAAAAAAAAGTTTCGTAGCATGCATTTACTGCAGCTTAGTTTTCCCCATCAGTGAATACCACTTTATTCTCATGAGTCCAATTTTCTAAGCCACTCTCCATCCCTCCTTACAACTTCTCCTCATGGGTGATCTGCACATGTAAACATCGGCCTCGACATGTCCTTAGCTTGAAAGAAAATTTCACAAGTGGACAACTGAAAGTGCAAGTATGTTAAAGCAAATAAACTGTCATTAAACCAAAAGTGGTTATATTGTTAAAAGTTCTGGAACTATTTGTTTGGTTTCCAAAGCTGATTGGTTAACTGACATTAACCATCCTTGGGAAGATACTTGTGTTATAATTCCAAGGCGTTGATACTATGCTGATAGCTGAGTGACGACATTGCAATAAATTTTTTGCAGGTACAGACATTAAGTACAGAATGGCAAACAGACAAATGTCCCTGAGGGGCTTTTAAGAAGCAGAAATCTTAATGAGCTCATCACTTAGAAAAACTGAATACCTGCCTGGGGACAGACAATGTGAATGGTAGAGGAATCATGTGCTTATGTTTCTCTTCAAGCTTAGCATCCAGCTAAGCTCATCTTGTGTCTGCTCTTGCACAATGCAACGTGCACTGAAGCAAGACTTGGCTATATGGGTTATATTAACCCAAGGTGATATTTTGTTTTCTAGTCATTCTTGTAAAGGATGAGAATGAACTCTCCTCAAACAGGTTTTCTTCTTTTGCAGCTGTTTATCCTATTTAGTCTTTAACTGCAAATATGGCTTTTAGAAGTCTTAAGTGCTTCTGCAGGAGCTAAGCAAGTGGGTAGTGTTTGGTTCGTAACATTTAATCACGCCTGGTCAGAAATACAATGTCCACTAAAACACTGACTTTTATCACCTCTCAAAACCCATAAATGCAGAACACTGTCATTTTGGAGTTTGATTCTTCATCAGAATCAGATTATTCTTTTCTTAGTTGCTTCTGGGAAGTATTTATAAGCCCTTACACATATAAAACTAAAAACATGCATGTGTCTCTCTCCGTTAATGTGGCAAAAACTGTTTTAATCCGGAATATTTCATGTGTCCTCCAGTCTTCCTTACAAATCCATTTGTCCTCACAAATGGGATATGTTTCATAGCTTTTTCTGTGAGCATCGAGCTAAATCTTTCAAGGACTTGGACAGAAGTTCCTCCAAGGGCCAGTTTAGCCTGCATGATGTGAATTCTTTTTGTTTTCCTTTCTTTTTAATTTCTGCTCTGCTATCCAGGGACTCAATGAGTCACTTTCTCCATGAGATGTTCAGGACGGTGCAGTCCAAGTTGAGATGTGAGGGAAGGAATCTTTTTTTCCTAGTAAATAGACTCAGGAAAGGGAAGACTGTCTCCTACAGAGAGCAGGTGATGGTCTTATGACTTCAATGCAAAATCCCAGCTGTGTTTAGCCTCTAAGCCAGGCCAAAAAAAGGGGATTCACCCTTGTCCAAGCAGCAATGCATTAAGGAAAAAAATGTGACTGCACAGAACACATCTTGGAGAAACCTCTTCTGGCTAGCAGCATTGTAAAATTTCAGCCTAAGTGTATGCCTGGCTCTTTTCCTTCTCCAGCATCACTTACCTGTGGGTAACAGCAAAACCAGGACAGACCCTCACCTCAGGATTCAGAAACCAAAATCCTTTTCATTTTCATGCTACATATTCTCCTGCTGTCTACTGGCCTCTTATCACAGTAAAGCCCTAGTTAGGCATCTCACCACTGCTCAGCCTCCTGGTGTGATACCTACCATCCCTGGGAGCTGACATCAGCCAAAAACCAGGTGTCTCATCTGGTTAAATCACCATACAGTCTGCATCCTACAGACACTTCAGGCATCTAGGAGCAAACAGATGGCCGCTGGCTCCCCAGCTTCATGCTGGGTGCTGCAGGAGCACTTTAGGCATGGCTAGGCTAGAGCTCATAACTATGGTCAAGTGTCCTGCAGAGACAGTCTGGGGTTTTCACAACATTGCTGTAAGGTTATATGGTATAATTTTAAATTGGACTCTGCCTGCAAAAAGAACCACATCTGTTGATCAAAAAAGAGAGAACAGAAAAAGGTACATGGGACAGAGCAATCTACCAAATTGGCACATGAACACCACTGTAGGCACAAATATGCAGTTCAGAGAAAAAAAAAAAAGAAACGAGAGAATAGAAGCATTGTTTTATATTAGTGCTGCAGTCTGTTTCTCCAGCTGCTTTCTTTGTGACTCCTTGGATTTACAGCAATGTTGCATGTAGCCTTTTTTTATTTTTTTACCCTCCATCTTTCCTGTTCTCTTATGCTTCAAACTCCTTTTACAGTTTCAATTACGTGCTCCAGCTGGAGACCTGAACTATCAATGACTAACAACCATGGGAGCTGATTTCACATAAACCAGGCAGAAATCCAGCATGCGACTCAGCGGCAGACATTCTGCCAGAGTTCATGACCTGCAGGAGCTCACTGTGGCTCCACTATTTGTACCTACATCACTCCAGTTATTATGGGGCTGAAGGCTGTACTCCAGGACAGGACAAATCAGCTGAAGCTTGTCTCCCTCTATCCTACTTAGAGCTAAATGGAATAAACCAGCAGAGCTGGAGTAAATGAGCCATGGCAAAACTGACCTTAACCTCCACCCCCCTGATTTGGCAGCCAGGCACTAGGGCAGGAGACAAGATAATTCCAGTCAGCTCCAGCGGGCTCTGTAATGCAATTTGACAAATCAAATAGATAGCTTTTATTAATGTAACTAAATGAATTATTGCAAATGGGAGATGTGGACATTGATCTGTCTTCATATATGCATTCTGCTTTGGGGGAGGGGAAATTGCCTTTAAATTCAAGCTGCTGCTGCCTGAGGTAGGAAGTCGCTGTAATGAATCTGTTCTGCAGTTTCCGTATCCCCAAACTGCCCATTTAACACCAATACCAATGAAGATAAAAGGGAAATACAGAGGAGTACTGTGCTCACAGAGCTATCAATGTTCATACTCAGACATACAAGTGATTATTCAGGGCCAGATTTTCCTAAATATGAATGTCTGCTTTGATTTTCTGGTGATGGAATGGGACTAACAAGGCTTGTTGAAGACTACAATACCAATGAAAGGCAAGGATACCCTGACTACATTCCTTAATAATAACTCTTCCTACAAAAATTGCCAAATAATAATGCATTTCACAGCACATATGGTGCAAATACACAGATAACTTCCTCAATGAAATCGCCCAAGTCCAGGTCTGTCAAATCAGGCGAATAAATTCAGAACCTAAAGAAACATTAGTAGTCCTGCCTTATTATCAAGGCTGTGATGCAAGAACATCCATGGGAAAAACCTGGATATTTGATTTGAAACAGTTGATTTGAACTTCCTTATATCTTTGCATTCTCAAAAGCTAGCTCTGAGAAAGCTAGAGGGTGATTTGTGTTCTTCCTCTCCTCTCCTGTCTGTACCCAGAGCTAAAATCCCACTGTGCAGATGCCAAGCATACCTATGCTGGCTGAAGCACAGCATGGAAGACCTCCTAGTACTGGAAAAAAAAAGCAAAATAGTATAAGCAGAGCAAAGACTGATTTAGCATGCAGTAGAGGAAGTCTTCTTGGAACCATTTAATGTGATGAACTTCTGGGAAAAAAGATTAAGCAACCCTTGGCTTCATATAGATACCACTTTCAGGACAGCAACATATTTTGTTGAGCCACTGAGTTGAACATGTCAGATTCTCTCAAGTGGTTCAGCTCGAATGGTTCAGCTTTCTACATACTGCAAACTGGGGATGTATTTCCTTTTGTCACCATCCAGTAAAACACTCTCCCTATTCAGGTGTGCAAAAATATTTGGGTTTGGGGGTTTTTTGAGATATTTTATTCTTACCAAAACAGAGAGTTATGGTTTGGTTTGGTTTGGTTTGGTTTGGTTTGGTTTGGTTTAGTTAATTTGGCTAACAGTGTTGAGTTGGTTTAAAGTACNTTTAGTTAATTTGGCTAACAGTGAGTAGTTGATTTAAAGTACTTCTGGAAATTTTTATCGTATTTATTCAAGGTTTTTTTAAAACCATTCTCCTAACATCATAGTGAAAGAGTGTTAATGCAAACTTAAAGTATGCCATGTAAAACAAAATCCGTGTCTCACAAGTATTAGGGAAAAAGTGTGACTGGGATTGCAATAATAGCTTAGATTTCTTTTACTGAAGGTGTTTGTTTTGAAGGTATCTCATTGTCACAAGGAATAATATCTATACACTAGAACAGAAATCCACATTGCCACCAGTTTTGGAAGTTCTGGACAACAAGGGTGCACCTAAAGGTCTTCCACAGCTTTTTACCAATGCCAGTGCCCCCCTTTTAAAGACAGAAGTCCTGGCTGCAAAGGCAGGGAACATCACAGCTATCACAAAAGCAAATCCCCCCCAAAGAGACCCTTGGTACTACAAAGTCTCCATCAGCCTGCAGGTTTCAGATGGTTTCAGTAGGAAGTTGTGCAAAAAGCATAAGTAGCAGTTAATTCTCTGAGAAGAAAGCATTAGTTTCCCTGTTTCTTCCTCTGCCTTTCACTGGAAGGGTATTACAATGAGCACTAAAATACAGACTTTTCAGGACTGTAGTGGGAGAGAAATCACAGCTCTCAAAGTGGGTCTGTGAAACAAACCTGAGGGTTGTCCTTCTTCCCCTGTTTTGCATTTCTGATACAGGGATAACAGTTCTGTCACCTAGGCAAAGGTACACTCTCCCAATTGTGAGAAATATGTGAGCATTACTTTGCAGTTGCAGATGTTTTTTTCCAGAATGAGTTCTTGATATCTGTTTACTGATCCAATATACCATGATATAATACACCAGAGACCTTGGATTGCTTCTGACTTCATCTCTGCTTTATGTTCTATAAAGATGCCTGTTCCCACAACAGCCAGTGCTTACAGACCTTCCTAAAATATTGCTGGGCAAATTGCACAGCCTCCAAAATTTAATTAACTGTTCAAGTCAACATATCTCAAATTAGTTTCTAAAAGGGACCTGGGGCAAACACTGAAGCAGATGAATGGCAGTGTTGCTTACTGCAGTAAGTCATCAATGTGTTCAGCTCAGATGATCCCAGCTCAGGCTGATGCTACAGTACCAATTCACTATTTCTAGGAAGGGTATGAAGGAAAAATAAGAAAAAGAATGTGATGCTCAAGCATTATTACTGTTTGTTGTGGAAGTAGGAATAAAACTATGGATCCATCCTCTTCCATCATGCTTTCCTTTTGGAGAGCTGCCATTTTAGGCACAGAGGCTCTTGGGGTATCTTCATGTCCCAGAAAAATGCTGAGCAGCCATTGAGCAAGATCACAGAAAGAGGGGTCCCAGCAGCACTTATTCTAAAGCGTAAGAGATGGAATTTGCTACAGCTGGCTTTGACTAAGAAATTCAAGAGAACACTAACAGTATATAGATCTTTTGTATTCCCAAGTGCCAAAAGATCAAGCAAGCAGTAAGGCTTTGTCTGAATTGGCAATTGCATCTGAATAAAGAGAATTAGGTGCTGTCTGCTTTGAGCTTTGTCTAATACAAGAGCATGAAAGAGTGAAAGCACAGGTAAACTGGATCTGCAAGACTACATGTCTCTCTGCTCTGTGGTGACAGAAGATTGTTTCCTAGAACATTTACAGTGTTTTATGGCAGTGAATAATTTGTTTCTCCTTGTGTTACTGAGTTTAATAAAAGAGCTCTAATCCTATGCTGCATGATGTGGATGGATATTTTTTTTCCCCTCACAGCAAAAATATTACTTCAGCAATAAATTGCATGGAAGACAGTAGTTTTGATGACCAGTTTACTTGGAAAAATGCAAAAAGTAACACCTAAGGCCAGTCAGACTGAAAGAGCAAAAGGAATTTCTCTGGCTTTATTAGCAATCTTTATTGCTCAAAGCATGAGAAACTGGGAGAGGACAGAAGCAATAATCTGTATTTTCATTGGTTTACAGGTTCCCTTGGGATGAAAGTATGCATGTGCAGTTTCGGTGAAAATCCAGAGCTGAGCTCACTGCTACGCCTAGGGAGGCAGCATCTGGATAGCTTTATTTCCAATGTTCTTTCTTCTTGCTCACTTCTTCCCTCTGTAAATAGCACTTACCATGAAAGTTTTCAACTTGCATTTGTCTTTGTGTTTTATTTTTTACTATGTATCACTAATAGTTTAATAAGGCATTAAAGCACATTACTCTTAATATTTAAGCCTCTGGTCCTGTCTTACCTGATGGGCTTGGGAACTCCTCCAAGTGTCTGTACTCTGCTGCCCATGCCTTCATTGACTCCTGATTATCTGTAAAAGCCAGGCTCAGGCACACAGCCTTCCTGCCCTCCACTGTGCACAGTTTCCACAGAGAGAAAAGCAAACTGCTCAGGATAGACAAGTGCCATGACATACCCTTGTCCTGGTAGTCCCACTCCAGATGGCTGAGGACCCCATACTCTGGGATGTTCTTCAGCACATAGCCACCACTCAGTCATGGTGAGAAAAAGTATGTGTTCATTGGCTTTAATGCAAACAGCACATCCTTAAACAATCTGTCCTTTGAAGCGTGGGGGATTTATTTTCCTTAAGAGCCATTTTACATCCACCCAAAGCTTTTGGAGGGTCAGCTGGTGATGTGCCAGGCCTTCCATTTGCCTTGAATCATTTCTTCTTACTCAACTGGAAGTGCCAAGTGTGTCCAGTACCTCTCTGACTCAGATCTTAGCAAAATCGCTCTGAGCAAACTAAAGGATGAAAGAACATTGCACTTGTTTGGCTTGTCCCCCTGCCAGCTGTGGCTCCTTGACCATCATAACCACAAGTTTCACTCCATACCAGAACAACCTTGTAGCATTCCAACCAGTCAAGCAGTGTGGTGAGCAGCAAAGCATTGGTGTATTGCTGTCCAAACTAGTGGGATCCAGCTGGAATCCAAGGTTACCAATACAAAATCTCTTTTCTACCACAAAAAGAAAAAAAAGGCCTAATACATTCTAATATGTGTTCAGTAATTGGTTTAAGAGTTTGTCTGTGAGTTTCACAGAGAAATATAAAAAACCTCACACATCTGCTGGACAAATATCCTTCTAGATATCTGGAAGTCTGCCCTTTTACAAGTGTTTTCATGGAAATTCGCAGATGTGATTTGGGCCTAGCAATCCTGTTAGGCACATCAAACCTGACAGGGACAGTATTTTACCACAACACAGAACCTGTCAGCAGAAGATGACCGTGTACATGAGCTGTCATGTACAATTTTTGCAATTAAATAGGCCCAAGCCTATTTAGAAGTATAAAGGGCTCTTCAAAGAACATAAGTCTCTTGTCCCCATTGCGTGTCCTGCAGAAGAGAGAGCATCTGAGGGGGAAGAGAGTGGTCTGAAGTTTGGGTCTCTCTGGCATGGAGTTCCAGAGAGACTCTGTATAGATGAAGAGAGCAGCTTAGAAAAGCTGTTATTTTCCATTGTGAAGCAGAAAAAAGGAACCCAGAGGCTGTTTCAATGTGAGAGAAATCAGCATAGCTTCTGTACTGTTAGAATCTAAATGCTGCCCTGGGAGACTTTGGGTCAGTGTGAGATCACATTGAAGCAGAGCCAGCAGAGAGGAGCATCCCAGTAACTCACCCTAGATAACCATGAAAATTATGGATGCTGCACTGACCACAACATGTTTCCAAAGAATAGTAGTGTGACTACAGCGGGCACTTGTTTTGCCTCAACTATCAAAGAGCAACACAATTAGCTCCGAGGAAAGCAGTCACCCCTGGTGCAGCTCCACTGGGTGAAATACCTGGAAAAAATGAGCAAAAAAAGTGTTGCTCTTCTCTTTATTTACATTTCTATGCCTAGATTTATGTTTGTCTGATAGTCACAAGCTAAGAGAGCTTTAAATGCTTTAGTGTTTGTACCAAATAAATAAACAGAATTATATTCTTGCACAAAATTTTTCCACTCATCTACCTTCCAAACTGTTGGCATTACTCCCAAGGAAGTGTCTAGACATAGGTCTGGAAATAGCCCTTCATTTGTACTATATTGCTGCAAATATGAGGTCATCTTCATGTATTCAGAGCTCTAACAAAGCTTCACCAACTTTGAATAAGCCTATTTTGAACAATGTGAGATATTTCAGATAGTCTAAACAAACAGGTATGACAGCAGAAGCAATGCAGATGTGCCTTCACAGTCATAGCTTAAGCTAACTAAATCTGTTGCTGGGGTAAGGTTGCTTTCAGCAGTCCTGCTACCTCTAAATCAAACCTCTGTTATCCCTAGAGGTAAACCAAGTGCTGTTACCCAAGAAGCAAGACTAGGCAGGAGACAAGGACCCACAAAAGAAACAGTGGGATGGAGCAGCCCAGATGGTCGAGTGGAGCAGTAGACCTTGCACACATGCAGCAGACAAAAAAAAATCTCGTGAGAGCTCCAAGTGTTTCTCTGCAATACTGAGACATAAGATGTAGGCATACCAGTCAGGTCATAACACCACAGAATGGTTTGGGTTGGCAGGGACCTTTAAAGGGCCATCTAATCCAAACCCCTGCAGTGAGCAGGGACATCTTCAACTCAATCAGGTTGCTGAAAGCCTCATCCAGCCTGACCCTGAACATTGCCAGGAATGGGGCAACCATCGCTTCTGTGGGTAACCCGTTCAAGGGTTTCACCATCCCTCATCACAAATAATTTCTTCCTTATATCTAGTTCCTTGGATTTCTTTCAAATCCAGTTGAGGAAGAGGTTGTTTCAATAAATTAAGGGTTAACTTCAACTCACTAAAGCTCATCTCGCAAAGGCTGGAATTCTAGATTTTATTGTCTCTCTGATTCATTCTGTTGGACACAATAGTCACTCATTACATAGTGCAACCACCTCGGCATCATCAGCTCAGAGTAAAAACCCTGAAAGTTGGAAACATTAAAGCTGAAAAATCAGCCCTTATAAAGAGAATATTATGATAAAACTCAATGTTTAAAGTAGAGCAAATGTATTTGAGAACATAGAAAGATTCAACTATGATCAGTCAGTCAGTGGGAATATTTATGCCAGGACAAAGGCACTTTGGTGGACTATGGCTGCCACCACGTTCATGTGGTATCTGCAGTTCACCACACTAAATTCATTTACAGAGCTAATGGACAGCACCATTGCCATGGACACACACAGCTGAGTGAAAGGAATACAAATCTGAGAGGGTCCAACAAGTGCTTCAAACAGATACTCTTGTGGAACACCACAAATAGGGCACCACAAGAGTCTAAGTAATCTTAGATTTGTCACTCCTTGGACTGATTTCCTATTACTGGGTCCACTCTTGAATGTATGAGAGGATGAATGAAAGGAAAAGGGATTAGTTTACAAAGACCATGTTAGTAACTCATTTCCAGACTCCTTAATATAATGAGGTGCCAACTACCAGGCTTTCACATCATCCTATCTTGTTAAACTTCTGAACCATTAAGTAGCCTGCATTTACTTCAACCACTCACTTCAAAACAAGCAGGTATTTCACAATTCCTTATGGCATGTGTTCTTCTCAGAATGCTAGGATTAACTTCAATGTCAGTGTACAAAAGGCAGATGCTTTTCCAAAAGCCTACATGAGCCACCTTTACTGAAATGGCATATATGTGCATCCCACAGCTCTGTCAGATTGAGCAGGAGGGTTTGATACACTCGTTTGATAACATCCATCCAGCCAATATAATAATGCCATCCATAATGCTGGAGTACAAAGCTCCTGAATTACTTCAGAATACATAGCCACAACTCACAAGGGAAAAATGCATAAAAGTATTTTACCTTTAGCTCTTGCAGTCTGCTTTCCATTTGCTTTACGTTAAGGTTTATAGAGAACTGTGTACATGTATCTTTGCAATAAATAATCTAGTCCAACACACAACACCAACATACAACACTATCAAAATGTGGAGAATACAATATTTCTCAAGCTTATCCTGTTAAAATTCAGCTTTCTATGCGGTCATAATGGTGAAATTATTTCATAAACAAATATGTGTCTCCCAAATATTCATGAGGCAATCTTTCATCCTTAGTATCAAACACGTCAGAGATACAGCTGGGATTTTCCTTGAACATAAAGATGTCTAAGATTTCTTACATTCATCTTACAGGGCTATTTTTCATATTTAGTGATATACCCCATTTCCAACTAGCAATTTGTCTCTCATGCCAGCTTATCTGAAGGTCAAACATTAAAAATAAAACTAATATTTAATATTGATAACATTTAAATATTTACAGATAATTATTACATTTCTCCAGGTCCCAGCATTATTTTTCAAGCTACCAATGTTTAATTCTCTGGCTTTCCCTCAAAATCAGTTACTTCTTGTTCACAACTAGAAACTTCAATTCTGTTAAAATACTACTCTCGGCATTTCAATCCAAAATGCTAATGTTATCACTAGTTGTAGAAATACGGAATTTATTCGTATTCCACTCATAATCAAAACACAATTTCATATTATATTATATTCTCACTTGTCATAAAACCACAGGACTTCATCAATTCATACCTAGCAAGGACCACTATAGTTGCTCTATTTTATTGTTAAAAGAAATGTGGCGACTCTTTCATATTCTAGATTGCAAGAAGGACAATACAGTTCTGGTTTTTGTGTCTAATGCCATTAACATGAATAAATCCGATCATACGTAGAAAAAAAATTATTAAAGATTATTTCTTAACAGTAAAAAAAATAAATTATGTGGTTTCATATATCGTTTTTTATATATATATGTGTATACATATATATGTATATATACACGTGTACACACATATATGTATGCCCCGTAATTTTCTTCTGTGTGAATAATTCACTTCACACTGATCAGCAGGCTTTTGTGCTCCAGTAGCAACAGCTCCTGTCATTAAGATTTAGGTTGCATGGGGCACTTGTAATGGAATTATAAAATCTATTTCTAAAAGAGTGATTGATTCAATTCATTACCGGCTTTCAGTTTACAATAAAAACTTTCTGAACCTTAGAAAAAAAGTCATGAGGCAAATCCAAGTGATAATAAATCACCTGTATAAATGTTAACAAAATGGACTCGATGCGAAATTCGCTATGCGTGGCCACAGAGAATGCTGTATAAACAAAACATATTTTCTTTTTCACTAAGTAACAATTCAAGGAGTTAAAATAATTCAGTGTAGTAGAAAATGGGTAAAAGCTGGCTGTAGCAGAGTGCACAGTAAAGATCCTTATTGACTGATTAGCAATTTGTTTCTACAAACACTGCACAGCAGTTGCCCTACTTTGCAGCAGGCTATCAGAGCCTAATGAAAAATGTGCATTTTTGCTAGAGTTAATGGTCTTGAACAGAAGCCCTATGCTTCTATGAGGCTTTATTCTGTACTTAAATGATGGATTCATGCCTGTCATTACAGCTATTGTCCCTTGTTTGTACAATATATGCACATTACGCGGTTTTGAATTAACGGTGTGACTCCAGCGAACATGAGGAACAAAACCTGTCACTCTCAGATGGCGAAGGCACTGTCCTGTGAGAACAAGCTGCAAGACTCTGTCAACAGATGGGCTGATGCCTGAAGAGCAAATTTAGCTGGGTGTTTCCTATTTGACATTTCAGGTTCTCACTTAAAAACTTCAGCACGGGGACTGGACTGTTGCACATGGCAGCTGAAGTTACAAGGAATAGAACTGTAGTTGAAGTTCTGGATTAATTAGAGACCAGGGCACTGGATGGGGATTCTGATGCCTTTTCCTGGTCTTAAAATCAAGAGTTAAACACGGTTAGAAGGGAAAAAGGGATTTTACCTGGGTATTTAAGGATCCTTAGGTGCACTACGTCCAGGTCGAATGCACCTCAGTGTACACTGCAAAAAGCCTCTAAAATATTTAGTCTCCTAGCTTAACAAACAAGTCCAAGAATGTAGGCAAAAAGCACTAAGGAATACAGAAGCTGCAAAAAGGCACAAAAAGGGGTTTAAAAAAAAAGGCAAAAAATCATCATGGCATCAATTCCACTGCCTGGGAGAGCACAGAGCTGTGCAAGGTGCAGGCACGACAGCAGGGAGAACAGGGCAGTGTCACAGGGCAACCTCTCTGCTGTCACTGGGCATGGAGTGCAGGGTGCCAGCACAGCCAACAGCCAGCCCTGTTGTACAAATCCACAGTAGTAAAAAGCTAAGGATAATATAAATGGGCAAGCAAAATAAAAGAGGTACTATTTTACTTTTTAACAGATGATAACAGGAGCTTTCCCCTTCCCACTCCAGGGTAGAGTTGAGAACAGCAGCCACAAAAAGGTTAAAATAATCGGTTGAGATAAAAACAATTTAATGGAAACAGCAATGAGATAAGAAAAATGAGCAGAAACAGAAGCAGTATTAATAAAAAAAGGTATAAGACAAAGAAATTTTTTACATGGAAAGTAAAACAGTACTGGACCATTTCACCCACCACTTTTTTTCCCTCGACTGGAAAGGAGACAGTTCCTTACTCTCATTCCTGGCTGCCTTACTACAGCCCCTGACAAGTGAAATGACATGGTATTGAATAAAATTAGCACCTGGCCAGGGTCCCTCCAGCTCTGTAAAAAATTAACTCTCTCCTGGCTGAAACGAGGACAAGCAGTCATTTCCTATTTCTAGTTATGCCTTAGTAAACATACAATGGGCTGATTATTTTTTTGTGGAGCTGCATGTTTTACCTCATGTTATTTCATACCTAATTTGAGGCTATGTGGCTCCAGACTAAACTTTGGGTTTACATGAGTATGTGGATACACATACATGTTGTGTACACATGGTATATGGTTTGTGATTACGGCCAGTTATTTACCTGATCTGGTTTCATGTGCATTGGAGACAGTGTGCACAGACATTTTTGGTCTACATACATGTATTTATGGCTGACTGGGAGATTTGCTTTTATTTTCCTTCTTCTTTCTTTACTGCAATAATGTGCTTGTTCAGTTCTGGTTCATAGTTAAAGTGGAATTCCCAGAAACTATTATCTTAAATAATACTAGAACTGTTTGTTTTCCTCCGTTTCTTCTTTTTGATCATCCTTAGGGATGATTTTGGGACTGTTCCTTATTTTCTTGTCCTCTGTTTATTCATTTTGCTATCCACTTCTTCAGCTGAAACAGGGCTTGTGATGATAATGACGGTAACAACAGCAGAATTGAATGTGCTGATTTTTTGTGCTCTTAAGATTTTGCTTCCTGCAAAAAATTGCTATTGATTGTTCATCAAGATATCTGCTGCAACCCATTATTTATATCCACTCCAGTTCAGGCTTCTGGGAGAGAATTACATGGCTGATGATGTGAACAAGTGCTCTGTATATGGAATGTTATTTTTTGATTGCTAAGCTTCCTATAAGAAAATCTGTTATTAACTACTTAATTCTTGTGGGTTTTTCTAAGAATAAAAAATTTCTAAAGTTATTCTCAATTAAATAAATATGTTTTCTTAAAATAAAAAACATTTAAAAGGAAAAGCATGTTCTCACCCTGTCTGAACACACTGCACACCTCTAACAGTTTCATGACTACAATCACATAGATATAAGCCCATAAACGCATTCCATGTACTCTAAGTTTGCACATTAAAGAACAAACATCAACACCTGTTGATATCACATCTCCTTTAGCTCTTGCATGTGTGGAAACATCCAAAACATCCATTTAACCTAAAATTTTCTCAAGCCTCCTGAAAGTGATGAACAGTGGTGACTAAACTGTGGTCAGATGGTTGGTAGTCCACAGACTACTACCTAGGTGTACTGAGTAGCATGGTGTAGCAACTTGTCAGTTCTCCATCAGTGAGCCAAGAGAGTTTTGCAGGGTTTATAATGACTTGTTGGCCTGGGAACTTGTGCTTCAGGGCAAGGTCATTCGTACTGAACACAAAAATCCCTTGGCCAAACCAGGAGGCTACTGATTTTTTTCCAATTTTTATACACTATTCATAATAAACAAAATACAGCAATTTTTCCTCCAAAGCTAGGGTCCCCAAAAGTCTCAATTCTTCAGTCTTCTAACCTTGCTGCTCAGCATGTTTCCACTGCCTCACATTCCACTCATGGCAGTAATGGCTGGATATCTTTTTCAGCAAGAGCCTATGCAAATACCTTGTCTTAAACACACTGCAGGCAGTTCATAGACAATCACATTAACTGATAATATAAACTACATTGAGAGAACTGATTTATCCATTCTGATTGCCTAAGTATCACCTAGCACAGTGTTTCTTAATCTATTTTAATCTCTTTTAATTAGAAGGACGACAGATCTTTATGAAAATTGCATAGGCCAGCTTATGCTATGCTGTCTCTGTAGTTTTTATTTACAACCAAATGGAAATTAGATTTACATTTTAAAGGTCATAGGTTGCCTACAGGTGCTAGCTTACTTGCAGATAACAGTCAATGTATGGAAACATGCAGACCATTTTATTGGTCCAGTCATGTTGCAGACTGCCTGACAATGTCTCATACAGTTTATTAAATACCAACCCATGGTCTTCAAAGGCATGAATAAAAAATTAGTTACTGGTTCAAATTAGTTGTGGTAAGAACACAGGCACAGAGGTCTGGCACATACCAGCAAGACTCCAAGAAAGAACACATGGCTGGCACATAAAGCATGCATGTAGGCACAAGCATGAGTCAATATCTTAATTTGGGAATGGCAGGAATTAGGACATGATGAAGGCGTGTCAGTTGTCCCTGAGTTTTGGAATCAGCTATGAAGGTTCCTGATCAAACGCACACTCTTCTTGCCCACTCCCACCTCATCAGGTTGAATCTAGTCCCACCATTGCAAAAGGGATCCTTTGGGTTGGTTGGGGAAGTGCTTTGGTTTTACTCAAAAAAAACACATGAAAATTCTGGATTTTTACTTACTCGCTTTGGGGATTAAGGGACTAGATCTCTTCCAGGTAATACTATTCAGAGTTAGAAGCATACCTAAAGCCTTAGAGGGAAATTAGGTATTATTCTTCTTTGCCAGCTCTCTAATGCCTGTTCAGAGTTACTTCTAAAGCTTTGCCCAAGCCACAAGTCTTAACCTTCTATGCCTAGGGAATTCTGTATTTCAATAAGTTTTGTAACATAAAAAGTATTACTAGAGGTCTTTTTATTTTCCTGCCTAATAATTCCCTCAAGAAAACTTGTACATTTGAAAACTTTACATTATCTTGAACTCAGTGTGATTTTTATGCTTCTTGGAGGAGAATCTCCTCAGCTCTACGATACCTATCCTTTCAGGGACACATTTTCCTCCACGCTGACAGCACATTAAATTTATTGGAGGCTGCACATCTCAGAGAAAACTGACATGATAAATCTGACTGTGCCTCTGCCCTTTCTGAGAATCTAGATTTTTTTTGCTTATAAGCTCTATTATTTTATAAAAAGTGAGAGGAAGAAAAGGCTATTACTGTATTTTAACCCATTACATTTCCAGAAACTGAAATCCGGTTTCATGCTTTCCTGAAAGAGTAAGAGTCACAGAATAATCTTCCCAGCTGGGCTGGCTTTCAGCAATGAACTTGGCTGACCTCAGAAGAAAAACAAAATTGCATTATGCCAGACAGAGTCCAGATGCCCTGCCTTTTTCCACAACAGTCCTTGTATATAGAAGCTTAAGGACATGAGGCTGTTCAAGGAAATCCTTATGACATATGACATATGATCCTAGGTAAAACCTTAAAATACAAAGGAGGAATGAAGCCACTGCAATTTTTTTTTCACAAGCATATCTTCTGCTCGGTTGATATTGCTATAGTTCATCTTAAATTGCCACCATTAATTTAGTGAATTAGTCATCAACTATTTACAGCAAGACACAGAAGCATTTGTCATAAACATCAGAAGAAGAGAAGAAAAATTGCTTTTCCTAATAATATTGTGTGTTTAATTTTGCCATATAATGTGACTGAAGTCATTAGTCACTGATGTATTTCTTTCTGGAAAGGGCAAAAGACCAGTTAGAGAGTTGCCCAACAAAATTATAAAGTATACATATTTTCTGCTGCATAACACAAGCTGACAGTCACAACAGGAGATACTGTCTCGCGTCCTGAATCCGTAAATTTTATCAGAAGACCGTAAAAGTCTGCCTCCTCTGATGTGGCCCTTTTCCCTCTCTTCTGCCTTCTCTTCTTCAGGATGAATGTTCTCAGGTGTCTCAATCTCTCATCATAGAAGTGATGCTCCAATCCTTTAAACCTCTTTTTGACTCTTTGGTGGACTAAGAGTATGTTCATGTCTCTGTCATACTGAGACAGCACTCCAGGGCTGCTCAGACTAGTGCTAAGGATGCCCTCCCTCACCTACTGGCCATGCTCTTCCTAAAGCAGCCCACGTGCCATTGACTTTCTTTGCCACATTCCTGGACACGTTCCTGAATCACAACCAACTTCTCTGCCCTGCAGGACTTCCAGGTCCTTCTCTGCAAAGCTGGTATTTTAGGCTGTCTACTGTGCACCTTTTTCTTCCACACATACATGGAAGCCAACATAGAAACAAGAGAAAAATTGCCATGGGAGGCACAGGATTCTTATAATATTCACAAATCTAGTAGGTGCTTTAAGTCACACACAGTTTTTATTCCCTTCACTTTGGAAAAAAACCCCAAATAAGTAGTTTCTCGTGTATACATTTTGTTGGGACCCAAGCTCAGCACCTGTGGGTAGAGCCAGATGGGGCTCTTTCATCTCTCAGTAAGTAATTTACTATGACACATGAGTGGTAATTTGCTATCTTAAATAAACATATAGGTGAGTGATGACTGTGGAAACAGGGTATGCAAGTTACAGTTTGCCTGGAGGGATTTAATTTCTCCACTGAACATTCTCATTCAGCATCTGAGCTCTGCAGCCTGGTGATTAATCTTCCTGAACACCAGACTGCTTGTAACAGGTTCTGGAGGTTCCTATCTGGAGTGTGCAGCACTGCTAATTAGCAAATCCACAGAACGTCTGACATGTGTGGTCCTAAATGAGCCTGACTTATTAAGTATATTTATTAGTGCCTCTTGCAGTCAGATACACAGAAATATTATGGGTAAAGCTATTGGATGCACCTAGGAAGAATAATTAATCTTGTAAACAAGGCAGCAGAGAGTGGGATATAAATCAAGGCATCTGCTACCTTATGCCACCTTAAGTGTAAAGGAAATTTTTATTGTCTTTGGTTGAATGCTGTGTGATACCTTAGCAAAGCTCATCAGCATGTTCGCAGCAATGTCCAAATACTGTACAACAAAGAAGGAATTAATACCCATGTATATGAAGAAGTAAAAGTTGCAGTGATCAGATGACTGTTTTTTACAGACAGCTATCAAGAAAAATAGTGTATTCTATCATAATGTAGCACTAAACTATTGTCTAAGTGTATGATGGATGTTCTGTCCATGGTATGTAGTATCTGGCCATTGATGGACTGGATTTACCTCTGCTTTTAATCCAAAGAACTACATAAGGACTCTTCTGTGCTAAAAGCGTATGAGAATAATGCCTCTGACTGCAAAAAAAGTAGAAATGAATAAGAAAATGGCTTGATGTCAGACCATTAACATATTGCAAACAGATTAGGCAGATAAACATAATGATAAAAGTGTACAGAACGTGAAAGACACAACTCTGAGTGTTTCCCTTATTGCACTGATGAAATTCAAGCAGGAACCAAGGAGACACTTTGGATTTCTTCCTATACAAGCTTCCCAGATGAGCCTTGAGTTAGGTTCTGGTCAAGTTCCAAGGCATGCTCTGATTCTGATGGAAGGCAAAATATTTCAGCTTTCCTGTTTAGACAAAACCAGCATCTGTTGGTTAGTTGAGGCCATAAAGGACTAAGCTACCTGTCATCAGTGCAAGATGGCTGTCAATGACAGTGTTCATATTCAAGCTGTATAAAAAATCCCACTGTGATGCTTTTCAGAAACACTCTGAAAAGTCTCTGAATTCTCACTGTCAATGTGAGCTTTGCTTTAAACTGCAAAGAGCATTTGCTGTCTGCTGAAAGCTGAGAAGGATGTGGCTTTCAAGCACGGAGTGCCACTCCTGGCCCTTGCAAGGAGACCATACAGCCCCATACCATTATGAAAAAGACACTTGTTTACTTTGGCTGCCTTAAACCAGTAAGCTTTCCTTGCACCCTGTGTGGGAACAGAGTCCAAGGAGACCACATGCTGCTCTGTGCTTCTTCTCACAGCAGCATAACTCAAGCTGTGTTCTTAAGCAGCTCATATCATAATTTTACAAGCTTTATTATCTTTGGCACAGCTATAGAATAATAGGACAATCTTCAGGAAAAATTCTAAGCCCTCTCCACCTCCAGTCAAATCCATTAGGACGAAACTGCACTAACCTCTAGGCCAGCATTAAGAGTGGATGAAAATTTCAAGTGTGATTTAGGTATTGCTTTCTGGGAACTTCTTCTTTATTCTTACTATCTGTCAAACCTCATATAATTCATGGAGTTTTTTAATATAGCTGAAATGGATGTTGTGCATTAATATTTTATGTTGAAAACAAGACAGTAACTGTTTATTATTAAGGTCATGACATAGACTAAAAGCATTAAATAGTATCTGTAAAGTTATTTTAAATTTTTGAAACAATTCTTCACAGAGTTAAAGCATTATAAGAATTGTTAGAATCTGCAGGCTTTGGAAGAGAGGAATGATTTGTTAATCCAACTCAGCAGATGATTTCTAGAACTTTACAGTGGCAGGACGTACCTTCTCCTTCACAGTCTGGGTCACAGCTTCTTAGTGAAATACAATGACAATTAATCTCTGCTCAGTATTCCCACAGCACACTGTGTACATTGTCCACTACATCTCCCATTTTTAACAAAACAGCATCTGTAGTACCCACTGTAAATGCATTGTTTGGCAAGTGCAAACCTTTTACAGATCTCTGTTTAGGAATGATGACACCAAGCCATTCACCTTCTTCCTTTTAAAGCACAAAAACTCCTTCAGAAAACACTAAGTGACAGAAACCAGCCAGGACTGCTGCAAACAATTTTGAGTAGATTGCACTTCCTTTCCAGTCTCCTGGACCAACACCTCCAGCTCAGATATAAAGCCTTTCTCATCTAGGCCACTCCTATGTCCAGCTCCAGCAAATCACCTTGTCGTATCAATAGCTTCCTGCTTGACCACCCACTGGAGTCTCCCAGCACAGATGAGCAGTCTCAGGGAAGTACAATATGCCAAGCTCCTCTCAGCAGGGATAGGGGCTACAGAAGCCTGAGAGGCAGCAAAAATCTTGTCCCAGTAGTACCATGCAATGAGAAGTTTCCAGATGTGCCCCCTCTTTGAGAGGTGGATTGCACTGTGTCTCCAAACTTGACTTTGCTCTCTTCAATATCAGTATTTCATTTTCTGTACTCTTCAGCTACTCTACGTTTTGTTGATGTCATATCAATCTGAACAAGAATTGCTTGAAGTGAGGACATAGCACACAAAGTTCACTGTAGGACTTGCCTTGAACTCAGCCTCATTTATGTTTGGTTTTAAAATCTGGCTTTCTACATTTTTAACAAACCCTGTGATACAAGCTGAAGGTTAGATCCACAGTACAAGTCTAAGCACTTCTAAATGGTGCAGTGCAACTCAGAAGAGCAAGGTCAGACATCCTGGCATCCTCAGATAAGTAATGGAGAGAATTAGGCACAATTCCAAAGGGCAATACTAAAATATCACATGCCCAATAAAGAAAGCAGCCAAGAAATTTTAGTTAATTAAAAGTTTCACCTCCATCCTAGAGATTAGACCTGGTCCTTTTGCAGTCTTGAATGAGGCACCCTCTCCTAGCAGCAAGTACCTTGAGATGCTTTCAGGAAGAAGATTTAAATCAGTCCTGAACTGTGTTCAAAATACATGTTTCTCAGGAGTAGGTCCTCCCCATTTGTCTATACAATGTTCTGGATAAGAAAAACACCCATGAATTCTCTGCAGCTCAGCAGCCAAGATCAGAGCTTTCAAGGCTGAAAAGAAAAATGTTAATATCTTACTTTGTAGCCTGCAGATTATAACATTAACCTGAAGGATGGAAGGCTTGGGCTCTGGTTTACAGGGTGACTAATTCCGAGTGGTCTTGCCAAGTAATCTCAGGGCGTCTGGACTATACACATCTTGTAGGGCAGAGTAAATTAAAAAGAAGTGTTCTGTGGATCTTCACAACACCAGCAGGAAAGTTTTCTGCAACTCTAAGCAACACCTGATGCTCTGAAAATACTTTAGAATTCAATTATATCCCACTGTGGAAAAGTAAACTTCATCATTATAATGCAAATATTATGGTGTGTTGCTAAAGCTGCACAAAAATACTACCTCTACATCTCTTTTCCAAAGCAGTGCTGAAATAGGCTTTATAAACTGAAATACTTGCTTGAAATATGACATAAAAAATTAAATATCTATATCATTCTCATACTTACCAGATGTAAGGAGAAAGATGGATATTTGGACAGTGACAGTTTATTATACTTCCAGTAAGAAAATCTAAAATTAGAAAGCAATAACTGGTTTTCACAGTAGCTCTAAAACTCTTGAGTTAAATTAGTCATTGATTAAATCTGTTGCATTCTTTTGGTAAGCAGGATTGCAGGAATGTTCTGCTTAAATTAGAACCTCCTCATTTTATAAGCTTTCAGCCAATGCACTTAAAAAAATTAAAAAAAAAAAAAAAAAAAAAAAAAAAAAAAAAAAAAAAATTAAAAAAAAAAAAAAAAAGCACAATACTGTTGAAAGAGCTGATGTTCTCTTTGTTTGCAAGTGCAGTGAATAAATAGTTCATGTGTAGGCTGTAGAACATGTTTTAAATTACCTCTACAGAGGTAAGTAAAGCAGCATTTTTCAGAATAAGTAAATTTACATTAATTCAAAAGCACAAAAATAATAATGCCTATTGCTTTCCTTTTCTCTGCAACCACCATTGATTTTTGATGTGTATATTAGCAGCATCATGCAGGACACTCTTATCTTTTTCTATCAGGCCTTGCAAAAGCATCTGCACTCCTTAGATCTCCTCTTCATTCCAGTGCACTCTTCTCTAAGGCGAAAAAATGGCCTATAAAATGTTTTGAAAGTTAATTTTGAACCAGTACCAGAATGGCTCTTAAAAGCAAGCCTTTACTATAAAATCCTGCTTCCAGCTACAATTTGCTGAGGTCTAATGGCCATCTGACAATTAGACACTCTGTACCCACGTATGAAAGAAAGCAAATATACAAAGAACTCTCAGTATTTCTATATCCCATCTAGCAAAAGCTCCAATTCAAAATGTAGCTCTCCAAGCATATGCCAAAGAATGGAGAGGACAGGTCAGAGGGCCAGTTGTTTGCGTCACCATAGGTTTCACTAGACAGAATGCATTAAGAATATTTATGAGTTGGATGAGCAGAGTTGCCTGTAATGCAATTGCAGCTCATTTAATTGAAAAAAGGGAATGAAAAATGCTTACCTCAACATGTCTGCTTAAGCCGTCATCTGATTTACTCCATTTGTATCAATACAGGAAGTCAAAGAGGCAAATTGAATTTATGGACCAGTGGAAGATAAACCAATTTTCTCTGGAGAAACCTAAGTATCATAGCTCATACCTAAGTCTCCTCTTCTGTTTTCACATCAGTCATTGTACACAGCACTTTTACGCAGCAGTAAACCAATTTAAATGATCCATACATGCCAGCTATTGTACTGCTCACACACCATCCCTGCAGTGCAACTTTGCTCTCTGTAGGGCGGCTGAAGCAGCACAAATCACCATGCAGCCCCCTGACAAGGGTGAGGGTCCTGGCACAGACATCTCCACTCCCCTCAGGTCTTGGTAGCCTCAGAAGGGAAGTGCCAAGATGCTGCACCCTCCTGCTCCCCTCTTCTCATGTAAGTCTGTTCACTTGCAATGCGGTGTCCAGCTGTCAGGACTCAAAAGTGCTCTCATTTTACTGGTTAGTACCAATTTAATGACAGTCTTGCCCCCTCCACCAGCCCAAGTCTTTTTGTTATAGTTGACATAAACACGTGTGCCTTTCAAGGCTGCTTGTCCTAAGCAGCTTTTTCAAATATCTCAGTTAATTCCAACTGAAAAGCAACAGTGTGTCAAAGACAAAGATTTAATGTAAATAGGCATGGATTTGAAAATACAGCTGACACGGCAAAAGTTTTTCTAGACTTGGCATTTCTCTGACAGAAAATGCCAGACTTATCAGAACTGAAATGTTCTAGGGAATATGTTGACAAAACATCCAACTGACTCAAGGATGTTCCCATGGAAATCTGCTTTGTCTCTGGCCCATGTGACCTCACCTCTTTTGTCCCCTCATGTCTCCAATGAGCAACACTGTGGGGAGTCAGGGAGCCAGGAATGATGCAGTGAGCACCTCCTGAGTAAAGGAGTTCTATTTCTAGGGAGCCTATGAAGTGGGTTTTGCTTTTTGAAAGACAGCATTTCACAGTGGTCCATGACGGGAATCTAACCCAGGACCTTCATACCCGCAGAAGCTTCCTCCCTTTTGAGCCAGATGCAGGGAACTTTGGGATGCTCAGCTTCTACTACATTTACTGAAAACATGGTCTTCTCTGGTGCATCTTCCCACATTCCTCAGTATAAACTGTCTCTTAGTAGGCTTTTGGCTGAAATCCCCCACTATTTGAAATAAATCGACCCAGACAACAAGCACCTCCCTTGAAGTAAGCATTTTGTGGGCAGGGAAGGTTGTCTTGATGACGAGGTCATCAAACAGCCATCTGTTGTAACCAAAACAAAAGTAATCATGAATTTGCCTCAGGGACTGGAAAACTTACAAGATCCAGGCTACTTCCTCTTGTTTTGGCCTCTTTTCCCTAGAAAGGGAAATAATGCAGGGATAAAGAGCAGCAGAGTGCGCTGCAACTCATATGTTAGTAGGAAGGACATCTGTGAATCTGGGCCAGCCCCTTGTGTTTTCACTTTTGGAAGGAGTTGCTGAAGCAGAGTGTGGGCCAAGTTCACTAAGAGGTGCTTGGGGAGTTAGAAAAGCCTAATTTGACAAGGTCACCACAAAGCAGACTGACCTAAGCTACTTTGCAGATGTAGTGTGGACTTTCTAACTGGGGTTCAGCTGACCTTTGGCTTGCAGATGACATCCTGGTTCAGGATGCAGATCCCTATGCTGCCTGTGTCTGAAGTTAGACAGTGCACCCCACCCACAATGCTGAGTACTTCAGTATGCATTTTCAAACACATTAAAAGTGGGGGTTTTCCACATGAACATAAGGTCTTTCTGTCCTTAGTATGTCGTGGAGGAGTTCCACCAAAATCATTATAGAGACATGATTACATGCAATTCTCACTGCCCATTCTCCATTTTTTTCTTAATCAAGATCAGGTATGCAGGATAGTTATTTTCCTGTTTGATGAAGTGCTTTCAGATCACTCTGGGAGGAGAGCTAGATGCCATCTCCTTGCCCTCAGGAGACGGTGCCTGCCTTCCCCACACCATAACGATACACAGGAATCTTGAGCAGGGCTAGTCTGGTCAACGATGGCCACAGATTGGAAAATGTGTATTTGTGCACTCAATTCTAATCCTTTAAGCACAAACCAGAAAATTGCAAAGGGCACACGATTATTTTTGGTGTTCACGGCTTAGTTCCAGGATAAATTACTAAATCACTGAATTTTACCACCGTCAAAACATAAGCTTACAAATGGCAGAAAGTGCTAATACACATGGCATTCTGGAGTTCATGATTAATGTTGAAGCAGAAAAGCTCCAGGCTGATTTAAATCGGTCCTCATCTTGACAGACATTAACAAAGAAGGGGCTTTCTTTTCTGATTTTTTTTGAGGGGGTGGTAGTATAATTATATAAAGTTTTAATCCAATAACTAAAACTGCCAAACTCAGCAGGAGAAATAACACATGACAAGTGGAAGTTAGAGAAGAATGATGCAAAAACCATCAAGGCTGTAGCTGTATCATTTATAAGGACAACGCAGCCTGGAAAAAGACTGTGTATGTTTTAATACAGTGACCCCAGAAAGTAAACTTACATAGAATTAACAAACAAGCAAGTATAATCTATTGTTTATGACAGGTAACAAATAGACAGCCCTGACAACAGGGTTATTTATCCGTGGACCATGGATAGCATGGAAAACACCACCAGCAAAAACCATTTCCCACTTCAAACAGAGCTGTCCACAACCCTAATGTGAAAGGATTGCATTTGAAGGCAGACAACATGACTCTGTCTCTATGGCCCTTCTTTCCTGGACACTTAAGGACTGATGATCAATGTTACTAATTCAAAATTATAGTCTCTCCACTCATTCTCCATTACCATCAAAGTCCAAATCTGGACTTAAGTGATCTTATTCTTCTGTCCTTAAGCGCACCATGTTTGGATGTTTGGATTCATCATTTGGGAAATTCAAAATTGGCAGGAAAAAATATCAACATAGCTTCTGAATCATAAGCAGTGATACATACACTCCTCTTCCTCTGTGATGGTCAACTTCTTTCAGCAGATCCCATAGCTGTCCCATCTTTGAGGTCTCCTTTGCTTAGAGCTGCCATTGTAGTAGATGAGCCAAACTTTTGTCCTTCCCACACCTTTCTTTATGACATTCTTCATGAAACTGATGTCTTTTATTTGCTATTTAACAGCTCCACAGACACTTTTCATGTACTTCTTTGTAAGAAGTCCTGATCCGGGCCAGGTCATAGCTGGGGGCCTCTGTATCAGGAAAACAGAGAGACAGTAGATCTGTAAAGAGTTATTTTGTTCAACAAAACAGCCCTTGAGAAAAAAAAATAGTAAATTGCTGCTCTATTCCCACACGTCCCCCAGTGTATCCCAAGCATGCCAAAATAAGTGAGAAACACAAGCTGCTCTCGTTCTGCAGAGCAATCAAGGTAGGGCTCTTGAACCTCTGAGAGGACACAGTCGCAGAGCAGATGTACATAGAAACATGAAAATTTTTAACCAAGTTAAACTAACTCCAGCAAGTTCTCAGTTGCTCTTGTGCTTCCTTCAAAATAGGTTCAGTCACTACAGGAAACTTTAGTCACATGAACTTATAGATGGCAAATTATATCAAAACTAGGCCACCTTTCACAAATGCCACCCTTAACATGTTACCACTCCAAAGTGCTCCCACTGATAACAACTTCTCATTTTTTAATAGACTCTGGCTTTTGTTCATTTTTGGGTTACATTTACAAGCAGTCTCAATATTTCTGAACAACTGCCAGTCCAAAATTTTCTTTTCCCTTCTATTGTGGTTGTGTAAGAGTATTTCATATGTTTGGCTCATTAACTTTATGCTCTCTTGGAAGTGAAGGCAAAAGCTCTGCTTCTAGGCATAATTTGCATGTATCTGACAGCAGCAATTCTTCAGGTTCTTGGACCTTAATATATAAGAATCTGGGATTCAGCTTAATTTCTAAATCAAGTAAATCTTCAAAGCCTTTTCAGACAGCATTTTCTAAAAAAAATCCTATTAGTTAAAATATTATAATTGTCAAGGTATCACTGCATTATGTAGGCTATAAACAGGGCTATATGCATTTAAAATCATAAAAGCTTCATTGCCGTAAGGTAACTCATGGCAGAATAATATGTATAGTTTCATACACACATATTCACCCTTTGATATCAGACCTCAAGGCCTACCTGGGGGAAAGTCTGGGATTTCTCATTTGTAAGATATTTCTAAGAAGACAATTAAGAAATTCTATACTTTATTAACATTTAAAATTACATGTGTTCGTTTATTAAACATATACTATTACTTTGTATTTTATTTAGGCAACCTTTCTTTTCCAGGAGGTTGAAATCACCTCAAAGAGAATCAAACTTTCTAGCTAGAACATTAAACGTACCGAAAAACCCAAATGCCTGAATGGTTATCTCAGATGAAGGTAGTGGAGGGGTTACCCTTGATTTTGATTCAGGTACATTTTAACTGTTTAGAGCCAAATGCAGCCCAGAGCTGAAGTAAGAGGAATATGGACAACAGAGAATATCATCACCATCTAGAAAAGCAGTCCAGAGACCTCAGTTTGACAGTGCTAGAAACTCTTTAACTGTGCAGCTGTCACAACTGCATTTGTGCTTTTGTCCTGTCCCAAAGAGGTGCTGATTTCCAAAGTCTCAGTTCAGGCTTAATCCCATTTTGGCAGAATGATTCCGATCTCAGACTGAGTCCCTCCACAGTTCAGCTCTGAAGCACTCCCACACCTCCATCCTGTCAGCCCACCAGTTCAAAACACACTGGTAGGTTCAGATTTTCCCTGAGGTCAGTGGAGTCAAGGCCGCTTTTTGTCCAAGAGTGATCCTGGTTTCTCAAAAACTAAAAAATTTTACTTTGCTTGATTGGTTTTGGGGTTTTTTTAAATACAGCTTAGGCACTGAAGCCTAAGACTTGTGGGACCTGCATTCTTTTTTTACCTGAAGTGGTTCAAAATCACCTCAGCTATCAATGAAGGTGTGGTGTTGAAGCTGCACCTCTGTGCTGTGGCCAAACTCTGACTCCGCACTAGCCAGGGCTGTCCTAGGACACTTGACCAGAACGGGGGCAATCCTGAGCACCAGTCACAGCAGACAGTATCTATCTATTGAAATACACAAACTGTGTCTGGAGCAAGGGCTGCAGTCAGCTTTTCACACCTGCCTGCAGCAGTTGCCATCACACTACAGAGTGTTTTGCTCCTCCCAACCTTATTCTCCTTTCAGCTGATTATTAAAGTACACACAAGCCCTTCTCCAGAGAGCAAGTTGAGAACATCCCCACACAAAACAGCCTCCTGGCCATGGACATGGCACTTCTGGAAAGTTTTAACTTGCTACCAGCTCAGCATAGGCTCAGCTGTGTTTGTGGGCAAGGGCTTTGGTCCTGGCCCACATCTTGCAGTTGCAACAGGCCCAAGGGCATTTCTGTAATTTCACCATTTACCAAGGACTGTCATGGCAAATGACAATTATGCCAGTTATCTGAGGTTCAGGCTTGTGGTCTGAGATGCACACTGTACATGGCCACACCTGGATTGATTATGCTAAGTTTCAAGAAAACTGTAATTCAAGTGTCATTATTCATTAAACTTTCCCTTTAAAAACATCACAACAGGACAACTCAATGGTGTAATCAACACACATTGACAATACAGTGTTTTATCAATTATCTGCTTGACTGACAGATGCAAAAAGAAAAATTAGTCTGTCTGCTAGTTAATTCAATCTTTGACTAAGTTTTGTGTTGGTTTTTTTTCCCCTTGTGCAGACAAAAACATTGGATTTGTAATGGCCAGTTACAAACCCCATCGTTAAAGTTATTAATACTCTCACGTTTCACCTGTTGCTTTATTTTATCTAAAGAAAACAATATAAATAACAAATAAGTTGCTAATAAATTTCAGTTTGAAAGAAGCTGAAGCTAATATTTGTAGGTTTTTTGTGTTCTGTAAGGCCTTTTTACTAAGCAATTAGAAAGCCTGAAACCACTGATTTACAGATATTCTTTTCATCAAACATACACTTAGAAAATATTGGCATCATTCTTATACATTTATTTATTTTATGAAATCTAGAACAGGAATTTATCTGATCTTGCAGTTTATTCTTTACTTCAGTCTATGACCTGAAATTACATTCATCTTCTTTGGTAATTTGCTTAAAAGGAAACAAACTGAACTTTCAGGAACCAGTATCACAGCTCTTGGGGAGGACAAAAGTAAAAAGAGATGGAGATGCATCTTAAGGCACCATAATTAGTTGTTGTTATGAAATTAATTAACATCTGGCTGGCATTGGCAACTACTGACATTGTTGTGGTGTCATGTTACATGATAAGTAAGAGGAGAAGAAAATTTCTAGAAGAATGAAGATCTATTTTTCTGGGCCTGTTCCTACCAACTAGAAACACAGGAAGAAGACCACACAATGTGTCTGTTGTCCAGTTTATAAATGTTTCTCTCTTGGATGAGATCTACCTTTTTTTTTCTTACTGTTTTTCTGAGACTATAAAAACTCTTAAAACTAAACCAAATTTACTCTGTAGTCATATATTTGTTTGAACTATACATTCCTATGCACATCCAATAACACTAGTGCAATTAAAGTTTTACTTGCTGCTCAAATCAGCAGTTATTGGATGTGTTTTCCCTGCTAGTTCATACACTAACCTTTCAGAAATCTCGACTCAGCAATGAAAACAAAAGAAGGAGAAAGCTAACCTGATTGAAGGAATCTGTTTATCACAGAAGCACACTTTTTTTGTTTTACTGATTCAAAACAGTTTTTAAAGCCATCCAGATGTTACAGTTTCAGAGAAGCACTAAAGTAGAAAACACTCCAGAGCATTTAAAGTCCAAGAGTAATTAAATGTAAAGGAGGTGGAGCATTTATCAGTAGAATTAGTGCATTGTCTAAACATGAACAGGTCAAACTCTGAACCATACCAAGTTGTGCTTCTGTATTCCTGTTTTTCCTTAAATAGCTGCACCATGGTTATAAATTCATTCTAATTATGCTTTCTACTTGGTAGGATGCCAAAAGGTGTCTTCTTCATCTACTCTGAAATGTTCCTGTTTCCTTCTGTTCTGCCTCAGTAGCTTCAGAACCTGCCACCTAGGTACACACACAACAGCGGATGCACATAACTACACCCTTTACAGAAAAACTTATGTCTCCAAGGCAAAAATAGAACAGATTGATGGGATCAGTATTAAACTGGTTCCCTCTAATGAGTTAAAGACTCCCATCTGTTCCATATACTAATGTGGTTGAAGTCTGCAAGGAGAAAAAAAGATCAATACAAATTTATGGGCTCTTCATAAGCATTAAATCAACAGCAGAAAAATGCAGAGTTGTGTGAAAGGGATGCTCATGATTCTCCACTGAGGCTTATAAAGCTAACTGAGCACAAAATTATGTAATTATGGTGTTAAATAAGACTTCTAGGGTAAACTATCCAGAGGATTAAAAAAAAAAATGTTTGCTACAGTTTTGAAAATTAAAGAAACCTTTCCAAAAGGAAGTCTGCATCATCAGTCTATCTGTTTACTATCAACTACGCCCTCACTCTCTCCCTTTCTGCTTTTCCAGTTTATCATTTTAATCTTCAGCATTTCCAACTCCCCCATCTAATTCCCTGCCCCTGTGCAGTTCCCCAGATCTTTACTTCATCAAGGTATAATTTTTTGGTACACAGAGTCAAAGGTTTGTTACTTTTCCCCTTTGGACTTTTGACCTCTTTCAAAGATGCTTTTAAAGTCCTAATGTTTTACTGTCTCCTCCAACTGTTAAGTCAGACAGTTCCTTCCAAACTGCAAAGTACAAATAGTAGGTATCGAGTCTATTGACATGTAAAAAAAAAAAAATCAAACAGACAAACCAAAAAAGGCTTCAGTTCCTGCTGAAGTCAAAATATAGGCAAGCAGTCATGCTGGCCCAGATCCCCTGCAAAATTCAAGTCCTCACTCTTTGCTGTTTCATCCAAGCCTAGGAGCTCTCTACCCAATCTGGTGGTTGTCCTAGACACAGCCACAGAGCCTCTTTCTCTTCATCCAGTGGATCTTGCAGAGGGTTTTTAGTGAAGTGACCTATTTCCAATAGGTGAAGAGTCAATGATGCCATGACCTAGCCTAATCTTTTAACCAGAGCTTCTCCTAGGAGACAGAATACATAGGTCTGAACCTTCTCTGGCTTGAAGGGGAAGTGCTCAAAAGGCAGAAATCCTCCCATCTGTTAGCAAATGCTTCAATCACTGGCAATTTAATTAAAAAGGAAGACCATACCTCCTTCTTGTATGTTATAAAAAGAAAAAATTGTAGTCATGGATGCGTTTTAAAAAATGCCTGGGAGAACATGCTATGAGTTAAATAAAAAGGCTTATGAAATCAAGCCCTTAGGAGAGATACAGGCAGAAAAAGACCCTTTTCCATCTCCCTGATGGTCACTTGTGATGTCTCTTTCCTGCTGAGGCCAGGCAGCAATACAGATGTGAAGAATTGTCAGTCAGCACAGGAGCCATGGCAGATCATTAGGTAGGGGAGCAGGATTTTCTGGATCTAAATGCCTTCTCAATCTCCCTCTACTCAGCAAAAACAAAAGGTTGCTGTACTGCAATAGTCTTTCAGTAATGAGTCAGTAGTATTTTTATGAATATAGCTTCAAGTACTGCTCCTAGGTGTCAGGGGCATAAAGAGAATTTTATATCTTAATACTATAATTAGAATGTTTTCAGGAGTCAGTATTTTCCTTGTTTTTACAAAACTATGTAATTCTCAACACAAAGGACTACTTCCCATGTGCAGCCACAGCAACAAACGTGGACAAAAACATTGCTTTTTGGAGATCATGTAAGTTTAGAGACAGGTTTTATTTTATGTTTCTTAGTGAGTTGCTGATAAATAGTGCTAGCCTTCACTGTAGTCTAGTTAGCTTTGATACTGAAGAGTAACATACAGATTAAAATCAGCACTGAGAGTAAGCATCAACTGTGCATCTACAACTTGGAAGTTAAGGAAGGCAGCTCCTCTAAATTGGAAACAAAGCGGTGCTTAGTTGTCACTGTTTGAAATTTGGACAGTTTTTAAAGTTAGTTCTGCCTACAGAGGTGGCAGAATGGCTGTGGCTTGATTTGTAACAAGACCTTTTTTAGGTTTGGGGTTTTTCAAGTGAACCCATTTCTTTTCTCCTTCTCTGCTTTGCAAGAAGGTACTAGGGACCTTTATCTATTGTTCCAGGTTTTCAGACTGCAGAGAAAAAAAATTATATGTACAGCTCCAGTGAGATCCCCACTAACAATCTGCATTACCTGCGGAGAAGTTAGAGCAGGAATTCAGAGAGGGTGGAATAAGTAAAGCAAAACCTATAAGGTCATCAGAAAAACACTGCTGAAAAGCCTCAGTGTTCAGAAGTCTTTCATCCTTTCAGATGCTCAACATGGGTGAGCTTCAGTCTGGCTAAGAATCACCGTTACTTGCAAAAGAAGAACTTTATCAACATTTCCCAGGTGCACACTAATACCCCATGGTTATAAGCAGTCTAATGTTTTTCTGCTGCTAAAAGACAATGAGTGAGTGAATGAGTCCTGGTGAGCAGAGGCAGAGGGAAGAGTGGAAAGTTTCCACGTGCTGTTTTGAGCCATTACATGGATCAGGATTTCTACTATGAGTAATGACTCAGAGCCAAAGGAGGGAACTGCAAAACATATCATCAAAATCAAATTACAAGGTGAACATAATTTGTTTCTGGGTACAGACATAATTCCTATGTTCTGGTTTGCTGGGAAGCTCTTTGAATCAAGACATTCAGACTTTGTATTGAGATGTATTTACAACCTTGAGTTGATGTTTAGAGATCTCTGACCAAGTTCAGAAAAGTTTTTCCATGTGTTTAATTAACTCTAAAAAACTTAGGGAACTGCTGTCATTCTCCTTGCAACAATTGCACATCAGTTCTGACCAAGCTGTTCCCTTAGCTGAGATCCTAGGCCCCTGTCCCTGTTCAGGTCTTCTCAGCTGGGCCAAGATCTGAGCTAAGACCTTGGGTCAGGTTAGCAGGCTGCACAGCAACCCAGCAGAGAAGCTCTGAGTGCTGCATCCAAGAAGGCTCTTCCTGAAAGCACCACAGCTCATCCCAACCTGATTGAAAGGTCTTCCTCCTTCCAGACGGTTTCATATGCATGCGTCTTCCTCCATGTCCTATTGAGGTTTAGGAATGTTCCAACTCCTTTTGTTAGGTCTTGTCACCCCATTACAATTACTGAATAATAACAGAGTTACAAGGTGCTGAACAAGCTGGTTTGCATTCAAGCTCCTGGAGTGCCGCACAGACCAGCCCAGGCCTTGGCTACTGGGTTCTCTTGTGCCTCCACCTGTGCTTCCTCCCCATTCCCCCTCACCAGAACTGGACTAAGCCCTCTCCACACTCTTTTCACTACAGTTTGCTTTTTTTCCCCTTCCCAGCCTCAAGTGGCAGCAGTCTTCCTTTTCCTCATGAAGCCATCAGAGCAGAGCTGGTGAACAAGCAGGTTCATATGGGAATGTGTGGGTGGGTGAGAGGGACAGCCAATGCAGATGCAGAAATTCCCATGCTTCAGGGAAGGTGGACAAACTCCTGCTCTCATTCTGCTCCACCATGGGGCGAAGCTTCTATCAGGAAATGTCTACAGCCTCTCTTGCCATCCAAATGAGATACAGGAGTGACAGAGACCCAAAAAAGGGGAGAGGTTCGTGTCCCAAGTCACATATCTGAAAATGTGCAGATTCTTTGACTAAAAGGTCTAATAATATTAAAATACTAACTAGTGTGTGATAATACCATTCTCAGCACAGTCAATCATGCTGACAGTATCCCTCTTCACTAAAACAGGACATCTTTAAACATCTCATCAATCCTTGATTCAGAAGGAACCATTGATCTTTTAGTCTAAACCCTGGAACTAGAACTTCACCTCTTGTACTCCATATTATCCCTGAACTTTGTCTGAATCTGAATCAAGTATTTCAGAAATATGTCCAGCCAAGTTTCTTAAAATTCTAGCAGTGGGAATACACCATATCTACCTTGAATTGCTCCAGGAGATAGGCATATTCACCACTTAAAATATCTGCAACTTGTTTAAAATTTTTATTTGCCTAGCAAAGATCCCAGTCCTGAGTTTTCTGTTGCTGCATTAAAGAGCTGTTGTTTTTCTGAAGCTTTTCCTACATGTAGGTATCTGTAGGCAATGAGGAAATCACATCTGCAACTTGAATAATTTAAGGTAATTTGTTCAGGTTTCTACCTTTCTCCAGACTACAGCTTAGACTCTTTCAAAACTTTTTCAGCTTTTCAGAAGAATTCTCAAAATTAGGACTTCAGAGCTGAAGTGTCATGGCCTTGCCGTGACACAGACGCCCTGCCTCTCCTCCTACCTGTGCCTTTGCTGATACCTCCCAGGTCACATTAGCTCTTAGGCTAACTACCTCAATGGAAATGCCTATCCTTCTAGTTCTACCTTCCTCTTAAGACCTTTCCAGTGTCAGCATAGCAGTGTCCTTTCTCAAAAGCAGGACCTACATTCTTTGTTTCAAAATCCAGTCTACAGTTGTCTTCAAAGGCCCACAACTCAGATCAACCCACTTACAGAATAATCCAACTCATTCCCTATGACTAGCTTGTCCCTCTCTTTGTTTACTAACCCAGTAGCTTGAGGTCACTTGCAAATTTTGCAAGCAATAATTTTCTATTTTCTCCCAGTTGATTGATACAGATATTAAGAATCCCTTTAATTTACTCCCAAGGTACATGTTTGATAAGAAAAAGCATATTTAGAAGATTAGCAGGAAGAAAGACTGACATCTGCCTATAATCCAAACAAGTATTTTTATGTTCCATGCACAAGAGAGAGGACCAACACAGAATAAAGACAACAAAACATTTTAAGTTCCCAGTCCCTCCACCCACCACGTGTAACTCCTCTACATCAGTTCCTCATTCAGAAATAGCTTTTTGTCTTCACAAGCTACATATTCTCTCTTTATTTGAGACAATGCTAGTTTCAAAGCAGCAGCTCAATTCCATCTTCTTTAAACACAATGGAAACTTTCCAGATAGTGCATTAGATGCAGGATGAGATTCATGAGATCCTTTACTCTTTATTGTAATTTTCCAAATGTATATTTATAAAGTGTGTAATAAATTTCAAAGTTGATTGTTTAAGCAGGATAATTTTGATATCTCTGGTCCCAGACAGGTCCTGAGACTTTCAAAAGTTTAAAGCAGGAAATATATATAGGCAAATTCAAAGGCAGCTAATCTGTCTTTGTCATTTTTACTGTTGTGTTCAGCTAGTACACAGAAAGCTTGAAAAGCAGTTGATTAGATCAAACAGATCAGCCCTGGAAGCAACAGGCAATTGCACTGTCCCAGACATACAGCTAACCATGCTGACCATTGAAAGGCAGCCCAAAATTGATAAGCCCTTGAAAAAAACATCTTTCAGTCTTCCACCCTCCACATTTGTCCATGGGGCAAGCCAGCCTCTATGAGGTTATCCTGAAAATAAAACAAAAACATGGCAATGATTCAGGGATGCTGGTGCAGAAACACATGGTTCATCCCTGAAGGGAAAAATCAGACTCCAAGCTTATAAAACAGGCAAGCTGCTTCTCTCATGGGCTTGCAAAAAGAGACATAGGGGGATCAAAAGAAACCTCAGATGTTCAGTGCCACTAAGGAGTTGATTCATGAGACCTTAGGAGTATATTCTACTAGGAGAATATACTCTACACTATACAGCAGAATCACAGTATGCTACTATTCACATGGAAAGAAATCAGCTAGTCAATCAAAAGCCAGCATGGTTATGTATTTTATTCCCTTCCCTGAGATGAAAATATTCAAAGGACTTTCTTTCCCCCGTCCGAGTTTTGCATCGATATTCCCAAATGACCTGAGGAAAAATATGAAAAGTTATAGAAATGTTTTAAGTAAATAAAATAGTGAAACAAATCCTTGCAGTGAGAATGAATATGGAATCCAAAAATTACAAGAATACTGGCAAACATATGGAAATAATTATGATCAAGCAGTGAAAAAGACTCCTAGTAACACACATAGTAATAAAACCATTTACAGATTACTAAGAAAACATTCCCTGACCATAATTGAGGGCATCTATCATTTTGTGGGTGCAAAATTTGGTATATCTGCAGCAAAACCTTAAGGGGGCAGAGTTCAGTCTCTTTTTAGTTGAATGCGGTCTCAAAGTACCACTTGTACCTGTTATGAGCTGCTGGGAAAGAGAAAAACACATTGCAAGCTTTCTCTTTTCCAAGAGAATGTTTCATTCATGGTTGGTAGCTCTCTATTTTGAAATTCTATATTTAAAGTAAATAATTAATTTACATTGTTTTATAGTTCTGCTCTCCTGGCATTTATAATAGATTTGTACTTGGAGTGAGAAGTGGGGGTTGGGTTTGCATATTTTTATGCTCATTACTTTACACAGGCTTCTCTCCGTGATACATGGTAGCTCTGGTCCTCAGTAGTCTTATGTTGCTATCACACCCATGCCCAGAAGTGCTAGGGAATTGCCATGTTGTGTGTGAGAAAGATGGTTAAAGCTACTCTTTGCCTACAGAGCAGGAGATATAATTTATCATCTGGAGTACAGTTGAGGTGCTAGGATCACTATCTGTTCTAAACATAAAGCATGTAGCTTCACTCTTGGCACAATTTTCCTCCATTTCTCCTAGAGATAATGTTTTTTTACAAATCAGTGTGGGAATGGTGGGAACTCCATTTCTATATCAAGCATAGGATTCTGTCAGCCAACCTCATCTCCCTTGCTCAACTTTGAGAAATCACCAGTGATTGAGAACCATTTTTTCACAGAGATGTGGGAGCAGCTGTTTACAATCTTACTCTGAAGCAACTCCGTTTCCAGCCTGAGTTTCTTTCTCAAAGGTATTACAGAAATTGCAAATCTGAAGGTTTGAACTGGCACAGAAGAAAAAAATTCATCAAGTAATTTTTTATTTATTATTCTGTCATAGATGAGAATAGCAGTAACACATTTGTTGCATATATACTTGAGACACTCTTCTCTCAGCTGTTTTACTACTAACAGTTTGAAAGCAAGTTAAAGAAAGAAATGCATACTAACAGAGAAATGCTTTAATCAGAGATTGCAAAACAGAACAGAATGCCAGATGAACCAGGTCTTATTTGTCTGTAAGGGCTGCAGTTATGCCATTAGCTTTACCTTACTAGAATTTGTCCAGGGCAATGGGGATATTCATGTGAAAAATCAATGTTTCAATCTTGCCCTATAAAAATCAGGTAGCATAGCTGTCTACAGCATTCTGGCAGATACAGAACAAGATGGATGAGATTCTTTTTTTGAAGTTTTCTCTCTGAAAGCAGAAAAATGACCAGAGGATTTCATACTAAAAACAGCACAGTCTTAAAAAAAACCCAAACGGTCTAGAACAATTAGAAAAGTCAAATACATTGTTTACTTTTTCCTAATGCAGACTGATAGCCACTCCCCAGTGTAATTTGTACCATCCAAGCTCAAAGAATTATCAAGTAAAGCAGCAACAAATACAACCTCCAGCAGAGATGAGCTGCCTCATAATGACATACCACTAAGGCAGCTCTTTGCAAGCATCAACCCTCTGGCTTCCAAAGCAAAGGAGGTAACCCTGGCCCTTCCTAAGGAACTGGAGCAGATAGTCATAGGAGCAGGTACAGACTGCTGGGTAGAAAGAGAGACAGTGGCATTGATTTGAGTGTTCAAGCACTGACTATCACTCCATTCTTACCGAAAGGTGGAAACCCCTGAAGAAGTCACTGACTGCTCTAGAGGCACTGTGAGAGCTCTGGACATCACACTGTCTCACAGGTTCCCTGTGTGTGACATCCTTTAGTACTGGTAACAAGGTGCAGGAAGTGTTAAGTCTCAGTTAAACTCACATGTAGGTGGAAAAGAGGGTGATGACCCCAGCTCTAGCCATAGTCAAGCAGATGAAGTGTTCAGTACTGTGATTGACTTATCAAATCTTCTCAAAGAGATATCCTTTTTAAACTGTGACCCTTCCCTTGCAGCATAAAGATGATAGGTGATCGTCTGCCTGTTACATCCTCATCGTCTAAGATGTGCTATATAATTACTTCAGATTGATTTATATACAGGAAATGGATTACAACTCTGTAGCCACTCTTCCCCTTCTATTTCTATTTAATGTCTAAACATTTAATACGTTTCCAATTTAATTGAGAAAAAACAAAAAGGCAGGAAGAAAGTTACTGTTGCTCAAACTTAACTTTTTAGTACATTACTGCATAATTTAGATGCAAACTGGACATTTATTTATAAATTGCAGGCACAACAGCACCTTTCTTCAGTCTATACAAAACTACAAGGTATGACTCACTATTAAGTCATGGCTCATAGACATAAGAGAAATGCTTAAATGCCTTATCTTGTGCTCAGAAATGTGCTACAGACATTGTGCTCGGTGCACCAGCAAGGTCATACACTTTGCAGCCAAACAAGAGTATTGCAGAGTGCCTGAAACAGCATCTGTACCCTCTTCTCACTCTGGGAAATGGAAAGGGAGTCTTCCAAAATAGCATTGCCCTCCAGGCTCTTGTATGCAGAGGTCAATACAAAATAATGAACTTAAAGACATTGCGTCTTTTAATTTGGCCATTGAATACTTCATAAAGGTATTGCCCAAAATATGTTGTGTCTCAAAACCATATGTGGTTTAGATGCCCATGGGAATTCTGTGTAGGGGATAAATAAGAAGTGGAGATTTGACCCTTTATGGAGTAACAGAGTGTAGCGGAGATGAGTCAGCCTGTAAGGAACCGATACAACTCTGCCTTCAAGGTCGCCATAATGAAATTACAGAGTACATTTGAAAGTAATCAGAAGGGCCACTCCAATGCTCATTTGGCACAAGATACTCTCTTATCAAAAGAATCAAACTTTGAGAGCCCTAAATAGACTTCTCACATTTCTGTGCAGCCTCAGTTTAATACTCTAAATTGCTCATGCTTGCCCCACAATGGCAATGTAATCAAATAAATAAAGCTTATTCTCTAATGCAATTTACCAAAAAACAAGTTCCATAACAGCTTCTGCACTACAAGAGTATCCAAGTACATGGAGCATCTTCTGAACCTGCATGTGACTTTGAGTCACTGTCTTGATGTCAAAAATGGAAAAAGGAAATTCATACTGACTTGCAAATTAGAGAAGAAATAGTACCAAGAGCATAATGCCTGCGTATCTATGGAAGCCTTTTACCAAACAACATTAATATAGTAAGTGCATAGGGGCAGAAAATGCACATGCAGCTGGGAGGTTTTTTACAAAGGGGCAATTCAGTACTAGGTAACTTAAACCTGATATATTTCTTTATTTCTCATGGTGCAAACACAGGAATTGTCATACCACTGATAACTATAGACCCATTTAGCACACAGCTTTTTAATTCAGCCTAAGAAGTTTAGATTACTTTCCAACCAGCTGCTGATATGCTGTATGCTTTCAAAGCACCATCCACACCAGACTACACATACACAACATATTCAACACAAGCAGTTGAACTTATTTCTTATGCTTCACATCCTGCCTAAACAAGTGACATGTGACTTTCCAAGTGATCTGAAGAGAGCATTATGGACAGTGTGATCCAATTCCACAAGACCCTGATGTGATAAAAATGAAATGATCTCTCTAGCAGGGACTAAGAAACTTTTCCAGCTTTCTACCCTGCATCTCAGTACCACCAGCATCAATATCAATATCTGAGCTGCTTTCCTCCCACATTCAGCAGAAAGAAACAGAAGCTCAGGACTCATCTCTTCTCAAAGACATCTCCTCAGGTTTTTCTGAGGTGAGCAGTGCTCAGCAAGAGGTTGGACTAGCTGACTTCCACAAGCGCCTACCAACCCAATTTTTCTACTACTCCACCTAAAACCCAGGTGCCTATTTTCACCACAAAAGCCTTTTGTTCCAGAAATACACAGTGAACTACTGCAGCTCCTCAGCCAATACTAATGAAAGATGTGATGTCCTGATAAGAAAATGAGATAAAACCTCTTTTTCCTGCTAGTAGGAGGCAGTATATCAGAAGCCATTAAGTCTGTCACAGTAGTAAAGAGTTGAATTACTCCATCTATTGTGGAACATAACTTACAAGAATATCTAGTTCTACAGAAGGATATCCATACTGTGTCAACACTCTTCTAGTCTGGACATTTCATGAGGAATCAGGTGGGGAACATAGAAGTTACGTGCACATGCTGGTTATTGTCCTAAGCATTCCATGTGGTACTTCCTTTGGAAGGCCCAATCTCTTTTCCTCCATAGGAGTTGTAATAATTAAGCCTGTAGATTTGAACTAGAACTGCATAAGGTAAACATCTGCCTGTTTCTTCTTAAATCCAAGATAGACAATTTATTTCATCTAAACCTTAACTATGTAAGTCTAAGTGAGTTGTCCTCAGCTCCTTATGCTTCAAGTAACAAGAGAGGCACAATGCGATGGTGGCTTACTGCACATATGCCAGCAAAGCAGAACAAGGAATTTATCCACCACTTGCCATGAGCAGGCAGGTGTTCAGCCATCTCCAGGAAAGCCTGGCTCCATCACATGTAACAGTGACTTGGGGAAAAAAACACCATTACTCCAAATTTTCTACCCTTCCTTCTTCCCCCAGCTTTACATGCTGAGCACAACATCATATGGTATGGAATGTCCCTCTGGTCACTTGGGGTCAGCTGTCCTGGCTGTGTCTCCTCCCAACTCCTTGTGCACCCCCAGCCCCTGCACTGGTGGGGTGAGAAGCAGAAAAGGCCTTGACACTCTGAAACCCTGCTCAGCCAGGGCTAAAATATCCTTTCTGTTATCAACACTTTTTCCAGCAGGAATCCAAAGCACAGCCCCTTCATAGCTACTATGAAGAAAATAAACTCTGCCCCAAGGAAAATAAACACACACCTAGTTTGGAAAGGAGTCTTCTCTACAGAAGAAGTTTGTTTCTTTCCATTTACAGGAGTCAGAGCTTCCTTGGGTAGCGAAGAGGTAAAAAAAATGCTGTACATACAAATAGAGTACCAAGGAACACCTTGGCTGATGAGCCTGGAGGTGTCCTGCACACATTAACTGACACAGCAGGGGCAGTCACGATGAAAGTGCCTTCCTTGTGGAGGCTGTTACTGAAAAGGCAAATTCCCTCTTCAAGGGAATATAAATTTAGTAATGTTTGACTTCTGGTTTAGGTAGAAGTTCTGTGTGCAGATGTGGAAAGAGTAAGATTACTGTTACTTTAAAAAGCCATAATTTTTACTAAAGACAAGGTAGTTTTAAGGTGTGTTCAAGCCTCAATTTAGCATTGCTTATCAAGTTGTTCCTCAGAACATATTTACATAAAGAAGTGGAGTTTTCAGAAGGGTTTTAATGCATCAATGCTCCTTTGACTTTCCATGTGCCATGTTAGCACTTTATTTCATAAAATGACACTTAATTTTCACTGATGTCTTTTTGTAAGGATGGCAATAAAACAAACAATTTGGTGTTGGACTTGAGTCACAAATGTGTATTATGTCTCAAATACACCCTTGTGACTTTCTTGTCTGGAGAAGTCCTGGGGGGAACCTAATAGCAATTTTCCAACAGTTAAGAGAAGATGAGAGACAGACTGAGGCTCTTTAATGAAGGAATGTAGGAGAACAACTGACAGTAGTCACAAATTGAAACAGAGGAAGATCTAACTGGATATAAGGAAAAAAATAATACAGTGACATTTCAAGCTTTCAGTCACTACACAGAATACCGTTTTTGAATGCCCTAATGACAAAGAGGTCTTGAAATTCCCACATGGGAGGAGTTGTTTTCTGGCTCACCAGTACCTGAAAATCATATATTCCCTTTCTCCATCTGTGGAATTTCTCTTAGGAAGGTTCAAAATGCATCACAAGAATTTATTATTATATTTATAAATGTGTTGTGCCTTTTTCCTGCTAAGAAGAAGAAAATTACTGTTTCCACAATAAAATTATTCCTCTTTGAAAGGGAAAATCCGATATAAAATAAAGTCTGTTCTGTAATCCAGGTAACTTGATGATAAAAATGCCTTCACTCCATGAGTAAATGTCTAAAGGAGAGCAGCAGACTTTTTGCTGCTTTTATTGATTCTGGACTTTGCTGTGCACTGTCTAGTTGTACACAGAGTCAGCTTTTCACTTTATCTTTTCTCTGTGCTAATCTAGTGGAAGACGTTGTACAAATTAGAATTGAGATCCTTAAGATTAAGATTCATAGTTATGGGCTTTGTCAGTGTTTTAAGTAATTTAATAAAGCAGTGTATCTGTCAGACTGATGGACGTTGTTCAGATAAGTTCAGCTTTTGAAGATACACCAGACTAATTTCTCCAAGTGAAGACCACATGCTGCACAGAACAAGAAAAAAAAAAGTAAGTAATATTCATAAATACTTCAGGAAGGCAAAAATTTGACTGTGAGAGGTCATTACAGTGAGGGAAATTTATTTTCTCTTCTTATCTTTAAAAAGTCCTCATAATTGAAAGATAGACTTCTTTTTTTTCTTTCTTTGTTTCTTTTTTTTTCTCTTAATCTATCTCTTCCACTTACCTGAAAGCACACAATATTTCTTTTGTATTGCTTTACTGGCAGCAGAGAGTGAAGGAGGACAGATGGAGCCCTCAGCACTATCCCTCAGCACAGTTCATGGGAAGCTTTGCTGCTCCAAGGCTGGCCCAAGAGAAGAATCATAACCTGGAGGTCCAGCATTCCAATAGTAGGACTTTGACCTTTCACATCTTCCGCCCCTTTGGTAAGGAACAATACAGAAAAAATTGTCAAAAGTGTGCGGAAAGATCCCTTATCACATGCTGCCTCCTGCTTAACCAAGATTCTGCATTCCTTATGACAACCCCATTGGTTCAGAAAATTAAACACTTACTCCAAGAAACATTCATACTAACAGTTATTATGAGCACTGCAAAGAAAATATTTAAGTCAAAATAGGGGTTGAAAACAAAATTAACCATAGCTTGTGGGCAAAGGCATTTGTGGATAAATGCATCAGTAATCGTTTAACCACTCACTCATTTTGGTGTGTTCAGATGGCTGCAACATTCAAAGCAACCAGAAGTTTTCACTGCTTAGCCTATTTATCCACAGGTATCCAAAGCATTTTGTAAAGTCATGAAGTAAAGAAACAAATGACCCTGTGTTAGATAACGGTCTCCTTGCGTTTTTGGGGCCAAGTGGTAAAGTTTCCATATATTTTATACTTGTGTATTGCTTCACACATTGTTTTGAACAACCATGCCCATGACTCTCCACCTAGGGAGCCAGAAAACTCATGGCTAAGAGTGTGGGAATTATCATTCTTTCACCTTGGTGGCTCTAAAGTTTTCTGCTTTATAAATCAGAAATAACAATACCACCATTTTTTTCTGAAACATTTTAAATATGGGCCTTATCTACAGGCAACTAATTCTACAAGCCATATATTGTAGCCTGGCCCCACTGGGGTCCATGGGAAAGTGCCTGTCTATTTCAGAAAGGACAGATTTTTCACTCACTGACTTGAACAACGGATCAGGAGCTATTGCTAAGACAGAATTTAACAATTACTACTATTTTAAACTCTATTGGTATTTACTTGAAGCACAAAACATCTTGCCATGTCAATTCTGTCTCAGCAGTGGATAAGCATAGGCTTAACACCTACAGTTGTTGGCAGAGTCTCATGTTTCAGGTGGGTCTCTAGGTGAGTATCTGTTGGAGCAGCACATCAATCACACATCCTAGAATAGATGTAATAGGCAGCAGACAGTGTGTTCTTGTACTGACATATTAAAGTTGCGTGCATGCTGTTGCTGCTTACATTAAACCCTCAGAAAACATCTCTTCTAGAAAGTTTTGCCAGTGTTTTAATATCTTTTTAGACTGTGGTATAGTTTCAGCATCAGCATGTGGGAAAACTCTTTCAACAATTAAAAGGATCTTGCATGATCACCGAATAGGTATTATTAGATTCTTGTATATCTACTGAGGTTTCACAAAGTTCTGTGTCATGTCACACAACTTCATTTTAGATGACTGAAAGTAGCCCATTCTGACATTAACACCGTATGGCATCTAGCAACTTACCGTAAATGAAGATGAGTTGGCCTCTGTCAGGCCAGAAAAAATATAAAGAATTACATTGCTCACTGTTTATCACCATGAGAAATTCTATACTTGATGGAAACTATTTTGATAATGATCCATTGCATTTACTTAATAATTATTCCCTCTTCCTTTTACAAGGAGAAAATATGAGCTTTCTGGCAACGAACAGAGAAATAATAATTTGGGGCAATAATTCGAATAAGAAGAACACACTAAAATCTTGACCAGCATATCTAAGTCCAGATACCTGCAACTGGATAAAGTTGTATCCAACACCTCTGCAGAGGCACAGGTAGAACCTGCACTTCCTCTTTACTCCACTGGCTTTTGGTAACAAATCATCATGCTTGAAAATTAGGCCTTTTGACATGCAAGTATCGCCTCAGATACAAATGACTGATTTTAAGGATATGGTTATAGCATATTTCTTCTCATTTCACTGGCAGACAAGATTTAAACTAAGAAAAAGGTTAGAATTTGGCACAGTACATAAATGTATTTTGAGTGCCAAAGAAGATTAAAGTGGGAGCAATAATGGTTGAACCAGTTCAGGGAAGATTAATCCACTGGGAGATTTTAAATATAAACAGCCTTCAGGCTAAGAAGTCCCACTACTACCTATGCTCTGAATTTGAAAGAGATACTACAAGAATCATAGAATCCTAGAATATTCTGAGTCGTAAGGGACCCACAAGGACCATTGAGTCCAACTCCTGGGCAGCCCCAGAAATCACGCCATGTGTCTGGGAGCACTGTCCAAATGCTTCTTGAACTCTGTCAGGCTGGTGCTGTGACCACTTCCCTGGGCAGCCTGTTCCACTGCCCAACCACCCTCTGGTGAAGAAACTTTTCCTGATATCCAACCTAAACCTTCCCTGACTCAGCTTCATGCCTTTTCCTTGGGTCCTATCAATGGTAACCACAGAGAAGACATCAGTGTCTTCCCCTGCACTTTCCCTCATGAGGATATTGAAGACTGTGGTGAGGTCTCCCTTCAGCCTCCTCTTCTCCAGGATGAACAGACCAAGTGACCTCAGCCGCTCCTCACACACCTTCCTCTAAAGGCCATTCACCATCTTTATTCCCTCCTTTGGATGCTCTCTACTTGTTCAGTACCTTCCTTATGTTGTGGCACCCAGAACTGCCCCCAGCACTCGAGGTGAGGCCGCCCCAGTGCAGAGCAGAGTGGGACAATCCCCTCCCTTGCCCAGCTGGTGATGCTGTGCCTGATGTCCCCAGGACAGAGTTGGCCCTCCTGGCTGCCAGGGCACTGCAGGCTCAGGTTCAACTTGACATCAACCAAGAAAGCATGCTGCTCCCCATCACATTTTCCTGATCATTTTTGACTAAATATAATGGTGGCAATTTAATAATGGGATATTTAGTCTGACCCAATTCTTTTACTCAATCTTGAGATCAAGAGAGTAAAAAAAGGAAAAATGGCTAAACAAATGAAAGTGCCAGTAGTTGCAGCCTTCAGTGCTTGGTGACCTCCTCATGGCCCTGAACTTTGTCCTGATTTGTATGCACTATTTTTTCATCTGAAATTTTGCTAAGTGTTTCAGAATTAAATTCAATTACTTTAAAAGGATCGATAATGTTGGAAGACATCTCAGAGTGAAGACTGTGCCTGAAATAAATTCTTAACTTCTTTTTTGGAGGGAAAGATATTTGGAATACGCTTGCATGTATGTTCAAAAAATATTAAGATGTCCCTGAATCAGATTAAGTGCTAGCTCTTTGGGTCCTAATATCTTGGCATGCTGCCAGACAGCAATCTTAGTGATTGAGTCATTTCGTATAGGGAGACGTTCTTCAGATAATGTCCAAGTGAGTCATGAGATCTAATTCCATTAAAAAGAGTCATGAGGCCCACAATCTTAATTACATTTATGCTACTAAGCAGAGGAATGCTTAATGGAAAAGGATAAGAATAACTCATTTTGAGTCCCTTCCAATGGAATCAGAATAGAAGGAGCATTGCCCATACCCAAAATATGAATTTCTGCAGTCTTCCAGCTGTGAGCTCCACAAGAGCTGGAATGGTCACAATACCATTAGTGAGATTAGAAATGTGGGGGGTGGGATGGAAGATTCTAGAAGTGATGGTCTGGTGCTTTCCAGAGATTGTAACCTCTGCCTATCTCACTCTGAATGAAATTCTCTTAGGTAAATTCACATGACAAAATAAAACAATTTAATGACTGCTAAGTCTAGATAAACATAGACTCAGGCACCCCTTCCATTACTCATACAGGCAGAATCCACATTTTAATGTGCTAATCAAAGAGTAGCCTTGTTTTCTGTCTCAGCTGGATGTAACAGAAATGGGGTTTTACTCAAACAACGTAAGAAAGGAAAGAATTGTATTTTACACTGTGTTAAAAAGCAATTTTTAGATCTGTCTCATATTTTCATGGTTTCTTCAAGACTTGACTAAAGAGCTATTCAGAGATTGGCATTTTTTGAAGTCCAAATAAAAATAAATTCCCAAATAATTTTGCTGTATTTTCTACTATCCAAAAGGCCCAAAAAGGAGGATAATTAATCTGCATATTTTTTAATAATCCAGTCTTTATACTGGGTTTCTTGAGTTTCATATATGACAGGGAGATTTCATTCTGCATCCTTCCTTTTTACTTTCATTTGTGAGTACCCCAAAGGAAGCATAAAAAATGCCACCAGGACAGTGTACACCACATGAGGGTGAAACCACAGCAACCCACCTGACTTGCAGTAAGCCAAACCACCTGTCACATGTGGCAGGAGCTCTGCTCCATCTGCACCAGCAAGCAGCACAGCACAGCACCAGGGCTGTACAGAGGTTGCTGAGGAGCCCCTGCCCACCCATTTTGTGTGTCAAGGCGTTGCTTTGGGCTGCTGCAGCTCCAGGACCCAAAAGCCCACGAGCAGCCAGAGTCCACTGGGTGTGCCCCTGCAGCACAGCTTTCAGAGACAGGCCAGCAAAAGGACTGCAACAATCATAGATCCTTGAAAATTAGTGACACAGGGGACAAAGGTTCAGTTAACACTTCCATTAGTCATGAAGTGAATATTTTAATCTCTGAACTCCTCAACTACAATGTTTAATGTAATTACTTTACTGCATGTTTCTGCAACTAATTAAAAATAGTCATCATTAAAATCGGTAAAACACGCTTAATTTACTACTTCATACCTGGTCTTGACTGAAAAGGTGGTTTAATGCCTTGACATAACTAAATTGGTTGTAAGTTCCAGACTGCTGAAGCAAGCCTCATATAACAAGATGATCTGTCTTCATGCCATTTTTGTCTTGACAGTTGCAGACAATGATTTCATCAAGTCCAGCACCAAAATGTCCTATTTTCTTCTCAAACAAATCCTAATCTTGTAATCTCAGGGGAAAATAAGAAAGTGTGAAAAGGTAACACTTCAATCAGTGAATTTAAAAAGGCTCCAACATACAGTGCTTATTTTGTGCCAAAGCAATTAAGTTGTAAAAAATCATAGCAAATAATGAAAGAGATTGTTACTTTAGTTACTGATGTCATCTGAAAAAAGCATCTTTAGTACCTTTAGTTTCTTCAAATCAGATTTAATTTCTTCATACCACTCTGGAAAGTATGCACAGATTCATATTTTATTTTCATTGTGCCTCCTGATACTGAGGAGACAATGGCACTGAGCCACAGGCATCTCGGGTTGAGACTATGAACAGAGAGGGACAGGAGGAATGAGTCTTCAATCTGTTTGGTGTCCCAAAGGATATCTGTTCTAGAGGATATATCTTGTGAGAGCCATGCAGGATGATTTGCCCACCTTGCCAAAGACAGCCTGCAGTAGAGCCAGGTATGGAGCCCATTTCTCTCAGTCTCAGTCCAGGGTTTTAATACCATCCTTCTGATCCAGTTTTTGCACAATAACAATTTACTATTTGTGAAAAAATTATGGGATGTAGATGGAAAATCAAATTAAAGCACAGGTTATACTAATATCAACAGAGATGTCTGCCTTTGTCCCAGCAATGGGTTATAACTCCTTCTTGTTAACCAAAAGCTTGTATCCGGTATGCTAACAGAAATGAGACCAACATAAAAGCAAATAGTAATTCAAACTACTGATGTCAAGAGGTCTCTCCTTTTATTGATACTTGATCACTTGATACTTATTTGTACAGCTGACTGTAACATAAACCTTTCCTAAGAATACCCAAATATATCTCTTACCTCATGCAATTTATTGCAGTTGTTTGAAAAAATACTCACAGAAATAATTAGGAACATTTACACATGATGGTATTTCTTAAATTCTTGGACTAGAATTTTAGTTCTGTCTTTTCAGATAGACATTCTAGTGGAACAGAGAGGTCAGAAAATCCTGAAGGAAAACAATAGTAAATACAATCTAAAAACTTTAAGAGGAGTCCACCAATTCCAGCCTCACTTGTGTGCCACGGAGCTCCTGCCAAAATGGTGAGCTCTGTCACACTCCTCCACTATGACCTTTGCAGGACATCAGAACAGTGACAGGAGACCTGGCACAAACACAGCCACAATGCGCTTAAAAAGCAACGTAGAGGCAGCAGTTGAAAATTTGTGAAAGCATCCTACAAAAACACAATCCTAAAGCTGTAGTGCCGTTTTGTTCTCTCCTCCAACACAATGTTTGCTGAACAGTAACTCGTCCTAATGAATTCATAAGATGAATGTCATTGGTCAATCAAAGTACAACCCAATCCTTCATGGCAATTCACAGGAAAAATGTAACAAGAATGCGAAGGGCTTAAAGATTAATAACAATAAAAAAACTAATTAAAATGCTTGTAAGAAAAATCTCTCAAAGCAATCTTCAGTTTGGTCTGCTCCAGCAAATTCATTTTTAAAACTAGCTATTAAAATATAAACTGCCCTGTGAAATATTTTCATCATATCCTCACAGCCCTTTCCTGAATTTGTTCCAGCAGAGCTATTAGCAGTGATTGAAGGTGAGACAGACAAGACAAAATTCTCCAGAGAACAAGGCAAGAGACACCTTTCTGCCCTCAACCCATCAACTATAATGAATGATAGGCACAGTGCATGACAGGGACTGAAATAGGAGACTGTGACAAAGACAGGCTTCAGAGTGCTTCAGAATAATTCATTCAGTTGCATTTGGCAGCAGAAGATCATAATATTTTTTGTGTAGCTACACTGTCAATGCAAAAAAATAAAACACGGGATGGCATTTGCATGCTGATTCCGTTACAGTCAGAAAGAAAGGAATAGTGAGTTAACCAAATGTTTCCTTTACATTCTCCCTCCTGTTTCCTGCTGCCCATATGCACATGGAGCAGTATGAGACAGACACATGAGGCTGACTGGTGAGCAAGGTCTAATTCACAATGTGTTGATTACAGCTACTTCTCCTCTCTCCCTCACAAGATGGTCCATGCTAGAAAAACCCACACATTTATTCATCCACTGTGTTTGGAGTCTGTAATTGTCCCTTGCTGAAAGAAGAGTTGGAAACATGACATCACTCTTCGAGAGAGGAAAGGGAGCAGGGAGAAACTCAGAGAGAGATTCCAGACCTGATTTGGAAATAAGACTTCAAGAAGACAAACTGCAACCCAGCCACCAGCCCACAGCTGCTATCACATCACATCACAGTGACTCTGTCTGTGCTTTACCTACTGAAATCAGTGCCCCCAGGATCCCAACGCCTCTCTGTCCACACAGGCTCACAGGCAGCAGTTTGTCATAGCCACCATTGCTCCATTGAAGCAGCGTGTAGCACCGGCTGAATTCAAGAAAGACATGTCACATACTTGGTTGAGTATTTCTGCAAGTCGCTCCCACAGTGGGTGGTGAGGGCAGACAGTATTGTGTGTTTGAAAGAAATGAGATCCAAAAATGGACCCTGAGAGCAGGGGTATCTCTAAGTATCCCTAACACAGGCCACTCTGGACAGCCAGGAGCCTGTGGAGATGGAAATATAAGAGACCAAGCTCCCAGCCCAAGCCCTGGGCCACATGACTCCTATCACATCCAGCAGGGCATTTCCTATGTTCAGGTTCTTCTCCATCTCTGATGGGTTTGAGCTAAAAGGAATGTATCAAAACCACCAACTTCATGACACCCAGTGCAGAAGCGACACAAATTCCTTTCAGTCTTAGTAACCAAAGCACTCATCTAGGATATAGAAAAATAAATATAATGATTTATTTAATGACTTAAGCAGGTTCAAACTTTCATTCCCCACTCCTTGCTCATCACTAACATAGAAGCACTTTCAGAAGACAGACAATTTAACCACTTCTTGCTGGAAAAACCAGCACAGAGAAAAGAAACAAGCGTTATGGTAAACAGAGCACTCACCCTCCTCTGAGGCTTGTTTAGGCACATCTTGGTATTATAAATGAACCGTATTTATACAAGAGGTACAAAATATTTTTTATGGCAGGGACTGGTACAGCCAATAGGCTATGTGGGGACTTTCCTTAAAGATGGAAGATGTGGTTTTGAATTCCCATCAGACAGGAGAGGGGACTGAAATTCCATCTATCACATCACAGATGACTGCCCTGAACACTGAGCTTATTGCTAGGGAGGAGGAAAGATGCTTCCTCTGGTGGCATTATACAACTATGATCCTCTGCTGTACTTAGAATAAAAATGAGCACGGCACTTACTTTCATGAGTTTTGTTCAAGGAGTCCCCAGTGGAGAAAGGCACTTTTCTGAGGTAGAGGACAGACTGGCTCAGCGGGCTGCTTGCCAGGCTCCTCCATGTGGGGTTATTCAGTATCCCCATCCTCTGCACAGAGGTGGTCACTATTCAAAATGAGGGCAAATGACCATTTTAGGAGCTCAGCAGCTAATTCTCCCCTAGGACATCCTTCCCAGTCCAACCTGTGACCCCCTGACGGAGATGGCTAACAATAAATCCTTCCTTCTGCACACTAACAGACTGACTGGGACAATCTGCAACCCCCTTGCTTTGATCTAAGCAAAAAGATAAATGATTATGGACCATAACAGGTAATTCACGATCTTTTTCAGCATGTTTGGTTCTGTCTAGTAATTTGAATTGTGTTTTGCTACCAAAAAGCACTAATGAATTTAAGCTAATAGAACACAATCTCCCGAATATGAAAATACAGCAAGTATGGCTTCACAATGCATGCACAAAAAGAGATTTGGATATTTGCTAGACTAACATGTCCCTAAACCATCTATAAATATGCTTCAACAAAGCTAATTTCAATATGTTAAATGCTTTTACTGAAGAATGAAAAAAACACAGCATGCCAGTGAAATACCTTTGGCTTTCAATGTACCTACATGGGATAAAACAAAGACCTTCTAACAAATGCACATTTATCAGTAAGTGCCACTGTTTGCCTGTCCATTACAGTTACCAAATCTCACCACTGTCTTTCATTGGAGACACAGTATAATTGTCAGTAGGAGCTGGAGCTGAAGTACATCTGTAAAAACAGAGTATCTCTCTCGTATTAATTGTTTCATACAATTGGCCAAGGAAAACTTTTAAAATGGCACAACAAAAAAGTTGCTGCTGTTGGCCATTTAGTTTGGAAATGCTGTACAGAGGCATCATTTCTACTCAAACATGGGGATACTGCAAGGGGTTTGACTCAGGGTCTCCATGCGGATGGGAAAGTTCAGTATGTGCTTTCCCCACACTGAAAGCAATGAATGAGAAAAGATGAGTGGTCACCTGACCTTATGTGATGAGAATTTGGAATGTCCAAGGCTACTTCAACCACAAATTCCTTAGGTTCACTCATTAGTAAGAAAAAGTATTCTTCAGATTTTTGTACTACCAGAAATTTGACACTTTATACACATTCAAAAAGGGAATTTGAAATCTCCATAGGGATCCAATTGGAGCATCAGATCCCATACAAGTTCAGGGCTGACTGGGAGTTTATCACTGCCACAGCCATAGTCCTCCAGCTCAGGGCCCTGCGATCTCCTTAGCCCATCATCAGTGTGGAAGACAGAGACAAAGAAAGCATTAAACACCTCTGCCTTGTCTATGTCCCTGTTTATTAGGTGACCATCCTCATTCTGTAATAGGTTGATGTTATTTCTGCACTACCTTTTGCTATTAACATACATATTTAGATTTATATATATGTGTGTGTGTGTATATTTAAATATATTAAATACAACTACATTTCATGAAGTTGCAATCCAATGCCTTTAAAACTGTTACCTTTGAATCAAATTATAGGTTTTCAGCAAACTAATAAACCAATTAATATTATGTCGTTCTGTTTTCAAACCTGTTCAGCATAGATTCCCTTAAACCAGGCATGAGTGCTTTACTTGAAAAGGTCATCCTGTGCCTGCTTATGAAACTCATCTGAGCCCATGCATAAACTCAAAACCAGAAGAGTCCCTCCCTTTGCCAGGAACAAGTGGCACAGGCTGCCTGGGCTCACAGTGACTCCTAATTAAAAATTCAGGGTGGGTAGAACATGAATATGTGGAAATGCTTAATAAATATTTACCTTTCTGCAGCAACTACTGCTCTTTCCAATGAGCCAAAATCCCTCACACAGGTGGTACTTCCCAGGAAACAGGTAACGAACTTTTCTGAATCTGGAGGGGTATCTCCTCCTGCAAGAAGTTTTACTGATTTCAGGGAAAATATTTGCAGAGGAGGAAGCTGCCTAGCATTATGAAGAAAGTCATGTGATCCTGAACAAAATGGAGACAGACATTTCCAAGCATGTCTGTAACACAGTGAAGCGAGATACAGCAGCTGCTGTGACTGGCTACCCAAAGAGCTTGGCCAAGCTTGCTCATCTGGAGCCAGACTAGGGGTAGAGTTCATTTTAAGATGCAAGCACTTAAATTTAAGTATTTGCATGTAAATGTATTCATATGAACAAGGATTTGAAGCAGGTACTCTTTGAGTAGGTGGAGACCTTGAAATTAATTCAGCTGCCCGAACACCATGCCTGTTACAAAGCCTTGCTGTTGAGCTCTCCCTGGGAGGGCTGGCAAATACAGCAGGCACAGGACCTGCCAGAGGCCCACGCCCCTCCAGAGCAGCCACCAGAGGCCAGCAGAATAACTAGGGCATCTCACCAACACTTAGACAACAGAACCATGCCCTTGGTTCATGTGGAAAACTGCTTGCCTGTAAGTAAACGTAGGTGTTTTAGTCTGGAGCTGATTAAGACTCATTAGAATCTGCCCATGGTACCTCTGCACTGGAGGTACACTGCTGCCCTGCCTTTTTCTGTGTCCATATGGGATCCAAAACATGAAAAGCAAAACTGTTCCTGTGTCCACAGGTGCTGATATCTGTGCATGCAGTATGACACATCTCTGCCACTAGTTTAGCATTCACAGCAATACTAACTTTGTGCAGAAGAAAAAACAGTCCTGATTCAAGAAACCTAACAATAATGACAGTCTCTTCTATATATACATCACTCTTTTTTTCCAGAAAATACATTTACAGATATCCACAACATGTATGCAAGCTACTCATCTCCCTATAGAACACTTCCTTTTATTTTTCAATACCCAGCATTTTAAAAGGTTTGACCAGTCTAACAGCATTTTTACAGGCAGAAAAATTATAAAGCTTTTTAGTGTACAAAACTGAAACAAGCATCTTGTTTTGCGTATTGATTCCTCTCAGAACACTTTGAGGCCCACAGAGAGCTTGAATAAGAAATTTTGATGAATGCTCTTTCTCATTTCCCTCTCAGAAACTAAACAGCATAAATTAAATAAATAGCAAAGCAGTCTCTTTCTTCTGCATGACACACAGGCAAAAATGGCATAAATCATCTTTAAGATTTCCATGGGCAAAGTTTGCTCAGAGCTGTTTGCCTATCAGTTTACAAATGAGAGTTTAATCTTGTACATGTCAAAGGTAACAAGTAGGAAAAGGGAAAGGTTTATTAAAAGTCATTATTAGTTTGCTTCAGATCTGAACAGAATCTTGGAAACCTGTGGAACAAATACCCAGCTGTTCATTTCAGCCCTAAATGGAGTGACCCTGAACACAGCCTAATTGGCTCCTCCATTTACACTCAATGCATTTCCGTCTTGCTGTTGCAGCAGGGCAGAGCCAACATTCCCAGGCTTACACACCCAGATGTTTTTTATTTATAAACTGAAGTCTGAATTTTATCTGTGTCTAATACTCGATTTCAAGACTATTACAGCATCTAATGTCTTTTTCTTCCCCTAAATTACTGCTCGGTATCCTCAACCTTAACTGCATGCTGATATGATTTGTTTATTGTGAACTGTCAGAGACTGAATTTTTATTGCGGGTGCAATGACTGCAATGAATGTGTGACTCATCACCACATCTTTTATTGATGGGGCTGGGGGTTACACTGCAGGACATTAGCAGAGAAAGAAAGATAATTTGCAAATTAAACTCTGTGCAGGAGACTATGGCCAGAAATTAGGTGCCTCCTAGAGAGGTTGATCTTTTACAATCATATTCTCATTGGTTTAGGATTTTTCAGCCTTTGGTCTGATTTTATTTCTTAGTCACAGTCAGTTCTCTTTCTCTTTGCCCAGCCATGTTGTCATTGCTTTACATCAAAATAAAACAACTTAAACACCAAACACACAGTGTCAGGCAATTCACTATTTGTCTCTTCTTGAAAGCCTTTTCACATACAGTTAATCAATGCAGAAGTAAATCACTGCTCCTGAATCTCTCTTCTTCAAACACCTAGGAACCCTGATTTTCTCACCTATTTTGTTTTTGTTCCCCAGCTTTCTAAACCAAACCAACATCCAGGCACTACCTGTGGCCATATTCTCACAGAAAATATACTACTTCCTTTCTGTAAAATAGCAATAAACAAACCCAGAGCCTGATGAAGACCAAGAGTTTGACAAAGACCGTGCATTTCTCATGAAGTAACAAGATCTTCCTCGGCTCCCCATAAAAACACTCTCCCCTAAACTTCCACAGGCGAAACAGCAATGAATTAACAGAGCCATGTAGACCTACCATTTAAGGTGGCAACCTACAATTATCTCAGGTGAGGCAGACTCTCTAAGAGGAGAAAGGGCTGCACGTAATTGTAAAATATTCATGCCCTCTCCCAGTGACAAGCTGGTTCAGGAACAGTGGGATACTTAGGAGTCAAATAGAGAAGTTGCTGGTTTGGCCTTTGCTAAAAAGATTCATTCATGAGAGGTTTTGTCAGGAGCTGTTTTAGCAGCGTGTGAGAGATAGAAAGTGAATTGGAGAGGATCAAGGACGGGACAGAATCACAGAATCAAGGAGGCTGGAAAGGATCTCTGAGACCATTTACTCCAGCCTATGACTGAACACCGCCTTGTCAACAAGACCATGGCACTGAGTGCAACATCCAGACTTTCCTTAAACACCTCCAGGGACAGTGACTGCACCACCTCCCTGGGCAGCCCATTCCAATGTCTAATCACCCTTTCTGTGAAGAACTTCTTCCTTAAGTCCAACCTAAACCCCTCCTGGTGCAGCTTAAGTCCACATCCTCTTGTCCTGTCGCTGGTTGCCTGGGAGAAGAGGCCAGGTTTGGATAGTTGGGGAATACAGGAGTGGCTTCTGTAAGAAGCTTTTAGAAGCTTCCCCCATGTCCAGTGGAGCCAGTGCCAGCCAGCTCCAGGACAGACCCACCGCTGGCCAAGGCCGAGCCAATCAGTGACAGTGACACCTCTGGGACAACAGATTTTAAGAAGGGTGAAAGTTACAGCACAACACCAACAGCAGCCAGAGAGAGGAGTGAGCGTATGTGGGAGCAGTAGCCCTGCAGACGCCAAGGTCAGTGAGGAAGGAAGGGGAGGAGGTGCTCCAGGACCCAGAGCAGAGGTTCCCCTGCAGCCCGTGGTGCAGTCCATGGTGAGGCAGCTGTGCCCCTGCAGCCCGTGGAGGTCCATGGTGGAGCAGAGATCCATCTGCAGCCCCTGGAAGACCCCATGATGGTAACTGGTGGGTGATCGCTCCCTGTTCCTTATCTCGACCCACAAGCCTTTCCTTGTATTTTCTTTCATCTGCCCAGCTGAGGAGGAGAGTGATAGAGGGGCGTTGGTGGGCACCTGGCATCCAGCCGGGGTCAAAACACCACAGGGGAAAGTAATACTAAATTTGAGGTAAATTACCTGGGACTGAAACTTAAACATAATAAAAATCTACTTAATTCTTCTGGCCATTTAAATTAGAAATTAAATAATAAATTTCAATGTGATGAGTATTCTGAGACCAGATAAGAATCCAGAGATCAAATAGGCAAAAACAGATCACGTAGAGCCCAAGGCAATTGTCAGGACTCTTTGGAGCCATCACATATGCTAACTGCTTTGGAAAGACCAGACACAACTTGACCTTAACTAAGAAGTCTTCTTTCACTTACAGAAAATGATCCCACAGGTCCCATCTTGCAAGCACTTTAACCTGAATAAATTATACTACTTAAACCCAAACACGCTGTCCTGAGCTCCACTCAGTGTTTACAAAGCAATGAATACTGTCTTGCTGCCAGACACACAGCTCTTTAAAAATGACAATATTGAATTTTGCCATTTCTTTGTTTGTTGATTACTTGATCTTGCTTTTCATTAGCATACTTTTGAAAAGTTTTCAATAGCTTTGTGCAGTTGTCCTTTCAATTCATAGGTGGAGTCTAGATAAATTCATAAATACTTTTCCAAATATACTAGTGTCCAGAAAAGATCATAAACCACTTCAACTATAAACATACTGAATGTCTCACAAGTTGCTAGTGATCCAAAGGCTATATTTAAAAGGTGGAATGAGCAAGCTTAAGGCAGAGGTACTTAAATTAAGAAAAAAAAAAGGAAGAAGGAGAAGAAAGCAACATGATTTAACATGAATTATTTTGGCTACGCCTGAGTGAGCACACAGGGCTAACCACCCAAGGCCATCACTAGTTTTAAACATGTGCTGACATCACTGCTTAACCTGTTGAATGCAGTGCTACAGTTGGCTTGATTTTGGAAAAAAAAGGTTTTCAGGGTACCTTTAGCAGCAGTGGCCTAGTAACCAGCTCATCAAAGTAGTGGCACAATATAGACTGTCTTCCAGGACAATGAGGTACTATCCATGACTTCAGTAAAATTGAAAACAAAACTGAAAAATGTGGCTCTGTTGAATATCTAAGGCATTTCCCTTGAAAAGGCTATTCTCATGAAGACTATCTTGCTATCAGCTGAGGGTATGTATGTGGCACATTAAACATATGTTTCTGGAGCACACTGGGTGCCCACTGAAACCCAACCAGACTATAAATGACATGCAACCTTCTTTTTTTTTTCTAATGCTCCCCATGTACCTCTCTTTGAATGCTTTTTAAAGAACTATTATTTTAACCTACAAAGGGTTTTTACTACTGTTAGCTTCCACAAACACTGCACAAAGAAAGAATAAACCCATTCCACTAATTTTTTTCAGCTTTTATCCTTTGATGAGCTTGGGGAGGGAAAAAAGAGAAAGAACAATCTCCCACAGGCAGAAAGTATTTCTAATAACTATCCTCAATGTGCCTCTAACAGGAAAAATTCACTCTCATTTTTAATGATAGTTACTTCTTATATGCCCTATTATACTCACAACTTTATAATAGATTTCAGTGCTTACCACAATGAAACCTCAAGTCCTTACCAGTATACAAAATCCATGTATGCAAAAATTTAAATTATTCCACGGCTTCCCTTGCTGAATGGCATCACATTGAGCCATGTTTTATTCATCAACCACAAGCCTGACTTTTCAAAAAAATTCTTCCCAGCTGTTTAAAAGAGCAAAAAGACCCTTTATGTCAATCGTTTGCTCTATACACTGTAGCTCACAGGAAAGACCTTGGCTTGGATAAGTGCATCTTCATGGACGTCCGTGTAGACATTGTATCAGAAAGCTGCTGCAAATCTGTGTTCAGAAACAGGATGACAATGGCAATGCTCTCTGTCACAGAGGATGCAGCTTTTCTCACCAGACTAGAAATCCTTTCTGTAAACATTTTTGGTTTATGGTCCCCACACCCACATTCATTTCATCTCATACCCTACAGTCTCATATGTCTGTGTACACTTGGGTTTCCTTTTCTTATGGATGTGTCCAAAGCCTTCTGTGGAAAAGGCATCATTGAAAAATAACTCCCTTTTGGCATCATCAGAACAGTTTCTTTGTCAAGTGTACTGTGGTGGGTCAAACAAAAAAATATGGACTTTATACAATTTTGCAATAAAACACCAAGAAATACAGCAGCGAGAGGGAACAGTTCATCTCTACTAGGCTGAATGGCCAAGAATGGATCTCTGATCTGAAGATGAAGCTAAACACCTAAGAAAGGTATCTTAAGTAGTCACAGCTCCATCTGGCTTGTGTCTCAAGTCTCACTAATAGCATGTTGGTATTTTGATTGTTGCTATCCTATGTGTGCAATAAATCCATAGCTTTGCAATTACCCCTGACATACTTTCTCAGTTGTATAGGCAAAGACTAAAGAAGGCAGACACAGGGTGTGCTTCTGATGTATCTGCACAACAAATAACTGCGTCAAAGGGTAAGAAGACAGGGAAGGCAGGAAGACTTACTCTGATCCTTTGTTGTTTCAGTGTGCGTGGGCTGTGTGCAAGCCACAATCCATTTGTTATAAACTATGAGAAGAATTGACATTTAAGGATGAAAAATTATTATATGCAAATTTTAATACTTCCCACTAAGGATGTATCTAGGACAAAAATAAATTGTGCCTAATTACTACCTGTGGAGCCACGGCAGTGAGTCTTATCTAAGTTAATAGCAGCCACAGATGGACAATCAAGAATAACATTTGGGCAGCAATCAGGATGAGAACCTGTGGAGAAGTTATGTTTACCACATCACAGGCAATACACTAGGGTTAAAAGCAACAACCTTCATCAATAATTCAGCCACCAGACAGATTCACTTCTGCATCAGAAAGTTCCTGCAGGACAAATCAAATTCATACTCTTTATTCTGCCATTCAACAATGTTTACTGCTTTATTAGACATGGCAATAGAAAAGTGTTTTCCCTCTCTCATCTCACACTCATGAATATGTCATTCACAAGGAATAAACTGGAACAGCCACCAGCTGGTTGCAAATAACTGGTCATTAGTGCTGACTAGGACTGACTTTGAAATCACAAAGTTCCTAAGCTCCTTCAGGTCCAACATCATTTTGCAACAATCCCTGCATCATACGCAAGAAGCTGAGAGTGTGTAGCTCTCTTGGCTGTAATGTTTAGGGGGTTGTTTATTTTTCATAGCTCTACTAACAAAGTAGCAAAGTGCTTTTGTCTGCTGAGGAAAACCAAACTCTCTTATCAGCTCTTTTCAGAGTATCTCAGCCAAGTACCTGGTAAATTGCTCAAAGAAACAAGAGTCATATAGCCACCAGCTGCTGGTGGATCATCCTGCATGGGGATACACAGACAGGGTATCTCATGGAGACTATATGAGCCTGGTGGCCTTTGGAGCTCCTGCACAGAGCTGGCATGGTTCTGGGAATATTAAAGAGAGCAGAATAGAGATGCCAAGTTAGCTCCACTGCAACAAGAGTTCATTAATTTTTTTACCTGCATTTCACCATTTTTTCTTTCTCCTTATGCAGGCAGTTACATCTTCCGGCCTCTTGTGTGACAAACCATGAGTTGGGGTTTTATAAGTGATTCCAGTAAAGAGAAGCCAGTGAAACTGTTAGCCATCATTGATATAACTTTTTGTTTAGAAGATATCCCAGACAGAAAGAAAAAGTCTAAGTTTCTGATTTTGTCTTTCCACCCTTCCATAAGTATCATGGAGGTGACTATATTGCACCCTAAATACTATCCCCTTATAATTCATACTGCTACTTGCATCTTTCTCTTGTTTTACCTTTCCCATTTCAAGGTCCAAAGCAGATGACACAAAATGTTTCCACTCTTCTGACTGCAAGAAATAGGAAAACTAATTCAACTTCTTCCTTCTGATAATTACCAGCCAGCAGTGTATGATTCAAGGACCTTATCCTTGCAGAAAGGCAAAATCTGTGGAAAGACTTCCACTGAACCTGATTAGAGCCCTTCTTGGGCTACTGATAATTATTTGTGAAACAGTTGAGCAATTAATAATGTGCAATAGTCAAGCTGTACAGCAGCAGCTTCAGAGGATAAACCATTCTCAAACAGCTTCCCTGATGCTGGTTATCCCAGATTAGGCAACTCACTGAGTCAGGACAGGGTCTCTCTCTCCCTCTCCACCCCTGAACTTCAGGATGCTGTTGCCAGGGTAACTTCTGAAGACGTTTTAGGTTCAAATTCCAACATTTGCCTATTCAGTGTTTGTCTCTCCCTTCACTCCTCCTTCAGTAAAATTCTCTCAGCACATTCATCTGCTAGGTATTTACCAAACACCAAGGTGAAAGAGACACGGCCATGGGTGGGCAGACTTTTTTCCTAAAGCAGAAGAGAGCTGTGCAAGATAAGTTCAGCCAGCCACAAAGCTTCAGCTTGCTCATCTCATGTGTGGTGCTTCGTACCCTCAAACCCCATCACTCCCACCCTTACAGCTGGTCTTAATCATGCTGGGTTATTTTCTGCTTTTCTAGGACCAGGGCAGTTTGGATACACACTGAATATTAACACAGACACGGGCATTACATGCATGCAAAACTGAGCTACAAAAAGTATACAGGTTATAAAAAGGCATTTGAGCCCTGGGCAAAAAGGGCCAGGGTCACCAGGACCCTGTTGAACAGGTGTGATGTTCTACTTCATGCAAAACTTGAATTGCATCATTTTGTAATTTTGTATATTCACAGTGAAGAACAACATTAAACTTCTACGGAAGTCAGGTGGCCTGAACAGTGAAAGTTTTTTCCCACTCCTTCAATCCCTCAACACTGTACACTCTTGTGATGACCACATACAGATGCTATACAAAATTCACTGTGGTTTTTTCCTTCACCATTTAGTGTTATTCTCTCATCCAAATACCCTGTACTGCCAAAATAATAGCTAGACCCAGCTCATCCACACATATCACTTACATCTCCAAGCTGCCTTGACTGCCTCCCCTTGAGGCTGAAATGTATGCCCATGGTCTTCATAACCCTATCTTAAATGAAAGACCTTCTTATCTCAACAAAATTTAATCCAACCCATAATGAGATAACTACTCTGTCAAGCAAGTAACACGTTTTGAATGGCCAAACTGCACCTGAAACCTGCTTATTCTAAGGAAGACTGGTTTCTGACTTCAACTAAATAATTCACACTTGCTAACACAACTATAATTGCAGCCTCATAACTCTGAAAATGCTTGTTCCAGAATTAATATCGGAGGCTTATTGTCAAGCCCAGAGGCAAACACATTTATTACGTTTTGCAATTGGCAAACATAGACACAAGAATTAAAATCTTCTTTGAAGAAAAACCCTTTTGAGCTTCACCTGTTTGTGTGGGCGATAAAATTTCTGAAGAGGAAGGAAGAGAAATGACAAAAGAAAGACATCTGTGTTGGGCATGTTACAGAACCACAGTGAAGGAGCAGTTAAAAATGTATCCTGCTGTTCAATTAAGGAGCAGAAGAAAAGAAAGTGCCCATAGGTTTTAAAATGTCATGACATTCTTGTACAGAAAAAAAAGTAAGAACATGGTGCCCAGAAAGGTCTGTTTTCGCATTCAGGCAAAATTGCAGCAGACCTTACAAATTTAGAGAACTAAATATATTATTAAATTAATGATCAATGTTTCTACCAAAGGCTGAAAAGGACTGGACAGTGGGTTTTGCATCATCCTTTATGATGCATAAATTTCAGCCCTGCATTAAATACATTTTTAAAAGAGCATTACATTGTGAGCCTGCTCAATGGAGGCTGTGTCTTGATAGGTAGAGTACTCTATTCCCCAGTGGCAGTGGCTGCCTTTTTATATTTAATTTCTAAGCCATCCTTTATTGCAGCATATATCTATGAAAGCACTCAGTCGTGCAAAAAATAACAAAGCACAAAGGGTGTTTGTATTTTAAGCCATACATTGTAAATACAGAAAAGATGACCTCAAACTACTTACCTCAGTAGGAAATGGCAACGGACAATATTCATATTTGCTTGTCTGAAAATTTGTTTATAGGGAATTGTTTGCCTGGGGTAAGAGATGGGGGAGAATTCAATGTTTCCTGGTCTCTGGCTGGTCTTATTTTAGTTTTTTGAAGAGTGACACACAGCACAGTAAGCCAGCTGTTGTATGCACTTGGAAAACACCAGCTCAGATTCCCACTGAAAGTTTTAGAAATAGAAATGTTGGAGGAACAAAGACTGCTCAGTGAAGCCTATTTTTCTTGAGCCTTTAGAAAGTGATAAAAAAAGTGCCTAAGTTATCATTTCCCCCTGCTAAAGCCTGTGCTTTATCCAATTCTGATTATGCAGTCACCCTGAGCACAGTTGATGAAGGCAACACTCCCCCCACCTCCATATCTGGCCAGCACTAACAAGATGGAACACAATTCACAAATAGCTGAATAAGTTGTGTCAAAGAAGTATTGGACATGGTTGCCAGGTTTCTCCTGTTAGGAATATAATCCCCAGAACCTCACGATCAGGGGATGAGTCCTTCCAAGAGTCTGGCCCTTGAGTGTCTGTGGAAGAGATGTTTCACTCCACTTTGTTTTTCCTAGCACTCAAACCGATCAGGAGAAAATAAATGCTGTTTCCTTCAAAAGCCTGCTGACTTGCACAGCACATTGCCAGCAAGTTGCCCCTGGAGTTTGCTGATGGAAGATGACAAAAAAAGGGGGAAAAATGGAGAAACTGGGATTTCTAAGTCTTCCATTCAAGAACAGAAACAAAACCAGACAGTGGCAAGAAGAAAGAAGAAAAAAAAAGAAAAAAGCGTACGATGGATACAGTGAAGGCTGGGACCTGCAGAAGGAAGAGAGCTGGATCTTACACAGAGCTAAAAGTAGGAACTATGAAAACCTGCATGCTGAGCAGGGAGCTGCCTGAACTGCACAACAGGGGCTTGATGGAGAAAGGTAGGGCTGACATCTAGTCTGCTGCCAGCAGCCTTGCTCTCTCCTGAAAGGATTTATCAACCTACAAGGGAGGGAACTACCCTCACCTCCAAACATATTCTCCTTCCACCTTCTTGGAGCACCAAATCCTGGGAAGATTTCTTCCTGCTTTTCCAACTATGTAATGGAAATTTCAACAAGGCTGTATGATTGTAATCTTCCCAGTCTACTCGTTCCACTTTATATAATTTGTTTTAATAGAGGTTGAGAGAATAATCTGTGCAATAGGCTAGTGATTACACCAATTACTCAGCTCCAGTTTTTAGTCAATGGGTCAATGACTACCTCAGGAAAAAAAACCACTTAGAAACAGCACTTGTTTCCCAGCTGAGGAGGACTGGGTCCAAAAGAAGGGAACAAAGACAAGGACTCCTCATGCTGTTCTCAGACTGGAGAGAATGATTTACCCCATAGAGAGAGTTCATCCCAGATGATTGTGGCAACTTGCAGAAAAATTGCAGGTCCTTCCAGCACAAGGCCCCAGAAAGTTTGTGGTTTGCTATACCCTGGGGAACAAGAGGGAAGGGGCCTATTTTCAGAGCTCTCATCTGCTTGATAACAAGAACTAACTAAAAGTCAGGTCCCTCAAATTACAGAATCCTAGGAAAGCTGTGTATTCCCTTCAGCAGTTCATAACAAAGCCATTCCTCATGTTAATGTCTACTTCCCTTACAGCTCAGAGGTACTGAGGGCACTCACAGTTTCCCTCCCAAGAAATCAGAGTAATAGCCAAAGCCATCAGTCAAAAAGTGCTCCCAGATCCAAAAAATGTCCCTGTTTATTAACCTGAAAAGAGTGGTGTGATTTAAGCACCAAACTTGAAAAGGGAATTCACCAATAAAAATAGGAAATAAAACCAGAAAAGGGACTCTGTCCACCCCAAATGTGAACACCGCATCCAGTCTAACACCGAAGTCCTCTCATTCAAGGAAGCCTGAGCTTCCTTGACAAAGGATTTTTCTAGGCACTAAGGTATCTGAAAGTTAAATTTTCCAGTCCCTGAGGGCATTTGTAGAGGGAACATTTAGGTCCCTGCTTCCCTTTGTGGAAGTAAATCAGCAGCACACGCACATACAAGAGTGAACTCTCCCCTCAGCGGAGACAAAATCTCTCAAAGCAACCCACACGCTATCAGGAAGGGACATTTCCTATCGCTGACACCACCACCAGTAACTTGACAGAATGAAGGCTGAGTTTGCTGATAAACCAAAACGTGGAGAAGGAAGAGTAATCGTGAAGTGAACCGGGAGGAAGAGTTATTATGAACTGGAGCAACAGGTACAGCAGCCAGCAAATCACGATTACAGCAGTGGGTACAATTATTTTTTCTTACTAGCAACAAACTCTTGATTACGTTAACAAAATACAGGAAAAAATCTCTCAGGAGAATGCAAACGCCTTCTCCCGCCGGCGCGACGGTGGCTGCAGATGGTTCGGTGCCGCTGCTCAGGTGCCGGGCAGGAGCATCCTGCAGAAATCGCTGGCTCCTGCTCAAATTATTCAGAGCAGTGCCATCTACCGGAGCCAGCTGCCGAGGGCCGGATCCTTGTTTTTCTTGGGTTTTGTTCCTGTTCTTAATTAACTTGGGTGTTTTAATAGACGAGACAACGGCTGATGAATGCTAAAGATTTTAGAAGTACCCTTTGCATTTCATTTAAATGTCTCACAAAATGTTTTCTAAAGGTTAAACTTCTCTGTATGGTGCTCAGTTTCTTTGGATGTTTTGAATCATGAGGGAAGCAGGGGACTTTTTTTTTTAATTGGTACTCTCCAGCACAATAAAAGCTCAATCAGTAAAGCACTTAAGCAAATCCTCACCTTTCAGCATCTAAGTGATTTCTCCGATGGTGGTGGAAATAATTGCAGGTCCTCAAAGTCCTGTAGAGCAAGGAGTGAGATCAGGGCAAAAAAAACCCAAAAACCCATACTTCTAAAAGTACCTGTCTCTAATCTGCCAAAGAAAAAGTATCTGTCTGTTATTTACCAAGGAATCAGCCAGACACTTTCTGGATTCAGAATCATGCATGGGGGGAAAAAAAGCAATGAGAAGAGTATGTGAAGTAAAAGTTTAATTCTTACATGAAGAAAAAATACATATTGCAAAATCACTCTGCTGCTTGAACTAGAACAAATAGACAATAGAGCATTTAAAGTCATTAACAAGTTAGTATTGAGAAATCCAAAAATTCTTTTCTTATGTTTTAAAAATTATTTATAGATTTTGCAGAACTGATGCTGATAACCTCAAATTCTTTTTGGACTTTTTAATACACTAAAAATCTTTCTGTACTTGTGTGTTCAGGAGCACCAGGAACAATGCTAATGCTAATTTTACAACCTGTATACCAGCTCTAGTTTTACACTTGAGAAACTCAGACATAGAAAGTGTCTAAAGCTAGAACTTAAGCTGTGCTAATCAATCTTGGGTGACCAACCTGAGTTATCAATGAAGCCTGTAGCAAATATAAAAGGTGTTTGCCTTACCACTTTATGGACTGTACAAAGAAGCTGATAAGGAAATAATTTTCAAAAGAAAAATAAAGGACTTCTAGTGAAAGTATCCTGCCTACATTTTTAAAGAAATAAATTCTTAGAACAACTTGTAATTAAATTGTGGAGTTCTGTGTAACATTTTGTTAACGATATCAAAAGTATAGAAATATGCTCCAAAAGTATTATCTTAATTTATGGATTATAACTACATCAAAGAGTTATGGTACCACACTCTTGTTTTTCAAAACTGCTTTTTTATAGTCTTAGGTATATCTAAAACACACTTGCAATCAGCTCAGTTGTGAGCGTGCTCAGTGTTACCAAAAATTTTTCCCTAGGTCTTTCCCCAGGTCTTTCCCCCTGTTCTCCAGACAATGTGACACACATCATTAGTGGCCAGCTGTGATCATTTTGCCTGCAGCTTACTGCCACGTCTACAGAAAGGTTTTGAGCACTCACGTGTAGTGTGATGGCCTCTGTTGGCAGCCAGGGAGTCTCTGAAGAGCCAGGCAGCTCCTTCAGAGCGGCGGAAGTTGCTTAAATCCCTGGTATGCAATTTTAGCCAGCACATTTGCCTAAACCCCACTAGGATGGGATTTCCTCAAGTGCTGGTGATCTCTCCAAAATCTAATCCAACAGAGAGCATCAGAGCACTCTGCTAGGAGAAGCTTCATGCTTCAAAGGGGAACCATTGCTTTGGAAGAAAAAAACTTCTGAAATTAGGCTGGTTGGTTTAGGATCTAATAAGTGGCTACAGCTGGCACAGGAAGTTGTACAAAGAGAGAGAAATAAGAAGCATCTGATATCTGTCCTGGCTGTGAGTAGGCCCACAAACACCTATTCCCAGCCATGCCAGAGTCAACCAGCAGTGCTTGCTGTCTTTACCAGATCCATCAGGGCCTGGTGCAGCATTGCAGGTTTTGGGATTGAAAGTCTTCATATCAAGTTCCTATATCAATTCTCCCAGAATCTTATGTCATGATTCAAGAGCTTTTTACAGATGAAAGTAAACAAAAAAGACTATATTTCATTGTGAAATAATAAGGCATTGAAAGCAGCTCCATGGTTATGAAGGCATCTGCACTGATCTAAGAACAGAGGAAGAGTGCAAGCAGGAGAAGACTTTGGCAGAAAAGCAGATAGAGACAGACGAGCTCTGGAGATCAGCCAGTCTTTCTCACTGGAACAAAAAATATCTCATTTCAGTCTTGGAGGATGTGATTACTCCTGTGGTTTGCCACCACTGTTGAGAGACAGTAAGACAGCTGGATGAGTGACCAGTTGACATGGGAGGTAATACAAAATTAGGTTTTAGAGTGAGAAAAGTGAACATGCAGTGAGGACAGTAGTCCACTAACTGGAACACTTCTGAGCACTCACAGACCACTGCTCAAAGGACATTTTTGCTGCTTGTTCCCCAAGCAAACTGCACAGGCTTGAATCATTTAGTTGCTGAAGCACAGTGGTTTTTCACCAAGAAAGGGAAAACTAAGTCCATTTGACAAGATACCAAGAAATTTAGAGGAAAAAAATGTGCTTATCATTCCTTTCCTTTCATTTTGTATTTTACATGTAAAGTACATGATATCGTACTTTATCTCATTCTGAACTACAGCACAGATCTGACAGGAATACCTTTGTCTGGAATGTAAGCACAATGGGAGTCCTGAGACATCCTTCAGTCATACACCACATACACACATATATGTTCACAGTCATATAAATGACTATACACATACAGGTATGTGCCTATATTTTGAGCTGACTAAATACATATCTCTTATCTCGTCTTAATACATATCTCTTATCATATCTTAAGTATCTTAAGTATCTCTTAGCATTAACGGATTGTCTCTGGAGCAAAAGGGCAAGATTTTAATTTATGGGTAAGATTGGTTTTTTGCAATGTGCAACATGGCTGCAACAGACTTTTTAACATCAGGAAAATCACACTACTGTACAGTTACACTCTCCATGCTGAATTTAATCACATGTAATTTTTATGCCTGCCCCAAATTGATAGGTTTATTACTGGGAGACATCTACAGGTGGGAATCAAATGTGTTATTATGTCTTTAAAATGAGTGAGTCTGTCACTGATGTCCTAAGGTTTTGTGCTGAACACAATGCCTGGTTAGCTCCCCACTAGCTCTCCATTGCTCCACTCCCAAAGCAGAGGACTGTGATGCTAAGGATCATTTTTAGATCCCTGGGATCAAGAGAATCCTGAACAATCCACATTCCGATGCTGAGGGACAGTCAGTCTGAATGGATCTTAGGGAGGACAGCCAAGGACCAAGGACAAGAACTCCCTGGTGCAGCCTCGCTGGTCCAGCTCTGGGATGGAGGCAGGATGGACAATGGGATCCAGGGCACGTGGAGGTTCCTGGGTTACTGCAGACCTGGCTTCCTCCATGAGTATAATTCAGGCTTTGAGTGCAGGCTTGTATTTGCTGGGCCAGGAATCTCTCTCTCATTCTCTTTTACTTAATTTGGTACTCCCTCGGTACTGGATTTTAAATAAGCCTACAATCAAAATACAACATAAAGGTAGCAAGAAATCTGCTTATGGATTTAGTATCACATATCCAACTGTGATATATTACAGAATCCTAGTTCTTTCAGCAGCCCACATCTAGGTTAGCTTCTTGTAGATACCAGGGATAGGACAAGGCAGCTGGTGGTTCCTCACGTCACTGTAGATGACATCAGGTGAGATGGAGTCCTTGGATTTCATTTAGACAGAAGGCTTCTTTCTGCAACAGTCCTCATGATAGTGCTCCAACCCACTTCTGACATGTGGGAGATCTAGAGACACTAGGAATGTTCATAAGGTAGTGTTGTTGGCTTTTACATGCTGGAAAAGGAAACAAATAGTATATAGTACATGATCATACTGTATAACAACGAAGCCCAAGTATTTATCCCTATAAAAATGCTGGGGGAAGCCTTGCCAACACCAGTTGCTTAAATAGAGGTGATCACTTGGCTTCAAATTTTGAGTGAGCATTAACAGTAAAATAAATGTCCATTTATTACCTACTTCTGCATTTGTATCATGAAATGCTCACACTTCTGACAAGTGTGAGAAGGCTCCTCATATGAGTGCTTCCTGACCTTACTTTCTGAATTAGATTTGCTAAATGTTGGCTGCCAGCTGACAAGTGAAACCAATCATCTGTTCCTGCACTGGCTGTTCTGGGACAGCAGCTTCAGGTGCTAAGTCTTGAAATTGGCTCAGTGCAGTTGTAGAAGAAAATTGAGGGGGTTTGTCACATTTTATATCTATAACTATCACACATAATTGCATTTCCTACATGCATTGGGATGTATCCACTGTCTTTGCACACTAAGGGATGGCTGAGTTACATACACAGAGTCCTTCAAGCAACTCAGATGCTAATTTAGCATATTTCCCAGATGTTTGCCCATGTCTGACAGGAATGACCCACAGGAGATTTCCTTACATGTGGAGAAGCAGCCGGGGCTCAGATTGGGGTGTCCAAGGGGATTAAACCCCTACTGCTTAGACAGTTAAATTCACATAATCCTTATGCTATTTTGGCCCCAGATTAGCCCATCCCAACACCCCAGGAACAGCCCCTCCACAGCTTCACCACCAACCACAAAATTCCCTGGAGCCAGCAGGAGCTGCCATCTTCACACAGTATTGCAACCCTCAGTGAATCACAAGAAATTTCTGTAAATTAATCTCAGAATTTTCCAGTTTGTTACAAGGTTTACAGCAGAGACCAAACTAGGAGAGCACAATGAGCAAAAAAAATCAGTCAAATTATGCCAAGCTAAAGAAGCAGCTGCAGTTATCTAGAGGCATGTCTTTGTGGTTTACAAAAATGAATACTTTTTAACAGAAAGGTGTGATTATTGGTCATGTTGTGCAGGCTATTTACAATAAATGTTATATTAAAACTCACCAGCTATGCAAGAAAGAAAAAAAAGAATAACTTCTTTGAGAAAAAAATAAGGAGTTATATTTTCAAACTTCTGATTCCCCAAATGACAAAACAATTACACAAATGCTTGGCTTCAATCATATGAAGGTACCATAATCAGTGAAATAAAACATAATGGGACTTCAGAATGTTTTGAATCAGCTACAAACTTAATTTCCCATTGAATTCTGTTTCAGTTATGTTTCATCACAAGATAAGGTCATGGAAAGGGAGTTTTTAACTGCTTTTGGTATTTGTAAATAAATTTCTTGAATCAGTCAATTTGTAAAATATGGGTTTTCAGAATTCCCTAAACTGAGTGGTCACTAAAAGTCACAAACCTTCTGGTATGATAAAATCACAATTTAGCATGTCGGCAAAATCCAGGTCCAGTTTATGGAGAATAGTATTACCAATACCATGTAGATTATGGTTTCTTAATAGTTTAGTTGAGCTAAAAGATTCTGTTTTCCCTCAGTTCATCTAGAAAATCTGTGTAGCTGACTGTATGGAAAGGGTGCAAAACACATAGTCTTACATAAAACCTGGAAATAAGCACAGATACATGTACAGAGAAAGCAGATTATTTCACTATTTTAATTTGCCAAATTTTAAATTTGGCATATATGCCAATATTTATCTTGTAACTACTAGCTAGTGTTACAGCAGAAAGAATAAAATAAATGATCAGCCTGAAGAAAATCACCTTCACATAGTGGCCGTTTAGCCACCAAAACACAGGATCAATCATGGCTCACTGGTTGAATGCCATGTCATTTAGATATAACTCAAAAACATCTAGAGGCTTTCTTACATGTGAAAACACCACGCCTGAAGAAACAGTGCTGTCAGGTAGGTCACAGGGCATTTAAACGTTCAGAACATGGAGAAGTGGGCAGGAACTCCAATCTCAGAGCTCCAAAATCACATGATAAAAATGACTGATATTCCACAAGTTGAACTCTGAACATCAAGTGCAAAGATGGCCTCAAGAATTCAAAGCTTAGACAAGAGTCTTTGCATGTTGATTGATGGCCCTGTGTCACTCTGGTTTATGGGTTATGACCATTGGAGACTTCAAAATGAACTAAGCCAAACATAACAGCATCCTTGCTCAGTGAAGCAAGAAACCAAACTGTTCTGTCAAAAAAGAAAATACTTAGCTCAAAAAATCTGTCAGACTTTCAACACTTTTGACAGCTTCCATACTCAATGCATACAAAAGAGACTAAGATGAATGCAGTCAAAGCATCCAAAATATTTCTTTGATATTAAAAATCCCTAATTTGGTATAATAGCCTTAAATAATTCACACATTTCTTTTATGTAGGTCTCCCTGTCTTTAGAAGAAACATCTTCATTAAAGGAAACAAAAATAAACTATTCTTATACTGGATAGCATTAGAAACTGTCCTTACATACAGTACAAAAGTATGAGAGCACTTGAATGACACTGATGAAAAGCACATTTTTAAATACGCTGAAAAATAGCTATTTTTTAAGCACACAAATATCAAGTGTGTTCATCCTGTATTAGGTCTGTCCTTTCTTGTGACAGATGGAATTTTTCTCAGCATCTAAAACAAAATATATATTAATGGTCATAATTACCCAATCCCTGAAATTCAGCCATAGTTGTTATAAGGATATTGCTTTGTAAGATATTTGCTGTTAATTTGCAATCTTCTGTTCTTTAATTTCATTAGGAATCCTCATGTCTGACATCATTCTTTTTGAAAAAGAAAAAACGCATGAAACTGGATTATTAATATGTTGCTGAATTTTTTTACCAAATGGAAAGCTGCAGACAGCATAGAGTTTATGAACTCTCACCAAATTTAACAAAAGAGTTTTAGATCAAATATAAGCAATCTAAGGAAAGACACCTATCCAAATTTATAAAAGAATAAGAGGCCATATTTTCTTGATTTTGTACTGAAGGTACACTTAAAAGATTTGAACTGAGATCTAATCATCAGTAGTGATTTTCCAGAAGATATTTTTCAAGACAACTCGAAAAATTAAGAACGAGCATTGTTAAAAGGTAAGAACTTCCTAGTAACTCAGAAACCATCCTGTCACACTTTTGTCTTTCATACAGTTTAGATCAAAGCACAAATACCTGACTGCTCTTTTTTTTATTATTATTCCTATAGCATTCTTGCTTCATACCTGTTTTGACTTTAAACTCTACTTTTCTTGTTGGGAAAAACTGACAGCTGGATCCTGTCTTTTCTGTCTTGCAGATGACATATGCAACCATGTACCTCAGCACCCCAAGGAACAAGGCTGGACCTGCAGGAACAGAAAGTATGACACAAAGTACACAGAGAGCCAGAACCTCGTGTACCTCCTTTACAATCTCTGGACAAGAGGATTGTTCTCTACGAGATATGCTGTTAAGCAAATTTGAAAAAGTATCTTGTTTATTGCAGAATTTTCAGATGCCTGTAAGACTTTTTAAAGTCTTACACATTACAATAGTTTTTAATCCCCCACCAAGCTAGTATTCCAAACTAGCTCTTCTCTCATTAAATTTATAGATACATTACTCTGTATTTTTATGGAAGTAGGACTCTAGCACACACTTTAGAAATTATGCTGTTTGTACAGAGCTTTTTTTCAGACCTTCTGTTCAGCATTTGGTTGGACAACAAAGATTAAGACTAAAAAATTTTGTTTATTTCTAGATATACATTTGCTTTTATATAGGTTACTATTCCTCACATATCAACTTGTAGGTGCGATCACTTAATATGTGCAGTTCCAAATCCATTTTGTCGATAGCCATAGTTGAGTCTGGATTTACCTTCAGGAACTCAAAGTGGTGCCTACATTAGAATTCTAGTTGCTTTAGCTGGCCCACTTGTCAATGAAGAGAGGTAGACATCCACCAAGGCAAGTCAGCTGAGTGATGATACACTGCATGTGGAGTTTACACACACGGAGTGAAACCTTACACCTGACAAAACAACCAGTTGCTACTAATATAGGGAGAAAGTCCTGTCCAGCATGTCTCCATCAGCTAGTGCAAACTTCACCTGTGTAGTACTCCATCCTGACAGTCCATGATTGGTGTCTCACATCTGTAGTACCCTGATGTGAAAAGACAGCTTGTCAGACTCTACAAGCTGGCTGTTAAGAAAAGGCTTTTCTAATCATCTTTCCACTATACAAGAGTTACACTAGAACAGAAGAAATGCACTCACAGGCTGTGTAAATACAGCATGCAACACCTCAGCATTTGTTTTTTGTTGCCATTGCATCTTCAGGGAAAGGTAATAGACATTTTAAGCCCAAAAGTTACATCTTAAAAGCAAGAGAGTTTCTTCCCCCTTAAAGCTGCCACAAGGAATAGCATAGTCCTTAGCCTACAGTGTAACACTGAAACATGGGTCATTTGTTTCAGAACAGTGTTAATTCTTCAGAAAATGTGAACACTGCTATTTGTTTCTATGCCAGTGGCCTGAAGGAAACAGGTTAACTGTTTTGTTGACCTTTGGGAGAAAAATATTTGGCAACCTCAACAGACTTTATGAATCCTAGATCTACTCCTCTCCTCCTACTTATATACTGGAGCAATTCTGTTGATATGCATGGTATAGTCCCCAAAAGAATGCCCAAATGAGAGGTGAAACACATCCACTAAACTCTGAGCAGATTTTTATCTATAAGAAGAAAAAATCAAGAGGAATATTTAAAAAGAGAGAGAACAAATTTCCCACTTAAATATTTCCACCTGAATCAGTTCCACTCACATCACAGGCTCAGTAGGACAGCGAGGCATCTGAGTTCCAGCTGTTGCTAACACCAGGTAGCTTTATCCTGGTATTCATCCACAGCTGTTGAAGTGCTCTTTTGGTACAGGACTGGGAAGAAGTGCAGATTTCAATCTGTTTCAAACCAAGTTCCAGGAATCTTCAACCACACAAATATTTTTGTGATTGAAAATATGAACAGACTTTTCAAAATAAATACATAAAATATCTTTAAAATACCAACCTTTATGGATGCACCATTGTAAAGTAAAGCTGGCTTCCTGTATCAGAACACAGAGTCAAGTGAGACACATAGACTTCTTTACTTCTGAAGAGTATCAGATTTTATGTTGATAATGAATATTTCTGATAAAATGTTGGTGGCAACAACTTAATTTTTATACTCACAAGAAAACCTACTAATAATTTTTACAGCTTTGCTTTTCCTCACTGCACTGTGTTTAACCGAGAAAGGTCTTTTTACAACTGGGCATAAAGACAGACACTGCCAAGAGAGAAATTTTTATAAGCCTTATTAACAGGAGTTTTTTATACCTCAAGTATTTAGTATGTAATGTTCTTTCTGCTATTTAACAAGAATCGTGACACAGAGACCTATTGTACTGAAAAAAAAAAAGAATGTATGTTCTATTTTTTCTTTTTTGTAGCATTTCATTAGTTTCTTCTCCTGTCTCTTCATTTCACTTCAAAAAAAAACCACCCCACTGCCTTCATATGACAACGCTACAGCAGGTTCCCTCTGAGGCTATATCTTCTTATGAAAATAAGAAGGTAGGTTAGAGTAAAACACAGTCAGACTTACACAATGATTTTTTTCAATATTTCCCTTGAAAAAGCATGCAGTTCATTACAGCTGAAGACTGAAAACTGAAAATTTACTTCTTGCATAACTGGTGATATAGCAAGATGCTCAAGAGCTACCCTGTGCTACCTTAGGAACTGAAACATCTTGACCTTTCATGTGGAACAGTTAAATGGAGTTTGTTTAAGTGGCTCATCTGCTCTTCAAGCTGGGACTTCATTGCATAAAGACTGCCTTTTCCAGCTCAGGAAACATTTGTTTATCCAACCAAATTATAACTCCAGTTTCCTTTTTGCAAACATCTGTTTGTAGACAGGAAAATCTCTTTGGATGTGAAGCTTCAGAAAGCAGCTTCAGAAACTTTTTATGCCATCTTGAAATTGTGATCATTAGCCAAATTCCTCTCTAAACTTCTGTGAGACCAAGAATTTTGCTTCTTCAGACTAGTCCCTTGGCATGCTTTTTGCAGTTTCAGTGTCACTGGAGCTCTGGACATTGGGGTTTTCTCAAACCAAACCCTAAGCATAACCCTAATCTTAAGCACAGCAGTAAAAGCCACATTCTTGTGAGGGTGGTGCCAAGGAGAAAAGTGTGGAGAGAGCAATGCTGGGGCAGTGCCGTGCTCCCCTTGGCATGCCTTTTGTAGTTGCAGTGTCCCTGGAGCTCTGGGCTTTGTGGTTTTCTTAACCCTAAGCCTAACCCTAAGCCTAAGCGGAGCAGTAAAAGCCACATTCTTGTGAGGCTGGTGCCAAGGAGAAAGCTGTGGAGGCTGCAATATTTGGCAGTGGGGTGTTCTTTTTTTGAAGCGAAATGGACCAAACCTTGCTGAAATGATACTTGCTGAAATCCCAAAATCAGCAAACCAAGTGAAACAAAGAGACAGGAGAAGAAATCGATGACAGGAAATGCTAAAAAAATAAGAGAAAATTCTGAAACTAAGTGAAAACAATAAAATGGCATGGGATAATATGAAGTGCATGGAAATGGACCAAACCTTGCCAAAGGGATCCTCACTGAAATAGCAAGATTTCATTCCTTTCGTTAAATGAAGAATTTCCTTTCATGAAAGGAAATAAAATCTTGAAGTCAAAGAACAAAGTCAAACAAACTGACTGGGGTGGACTTACAATGAAATGAAATTCAGTTTAAAGAAATAAAAGAAAATTCTGAAGTGAAGTGATTGTAACCAAATGGAAAGAGATGACATGAAGTGCTCCCCCTTGAGTGCCTTTTGTAGTTGCAATGTCCCTGGAGGTCTAGGCTTTGTGGCTTTCTCAAGCCTAACCTTAAGCATAAGTTTTGGTACACCCATGTTTAAGTTTAAGCCTGAGAACATGAACAGCTTCTACCGCATCTCTGTTGAGCAATGCTGCCTGTATTAACATTGCCCACACTGAGCTTGCTAGTGGAGTCTGCAGCTAACTGAATCATGTATTGACATGAGAATTAATGTTTTTAAGCACATCCCATTATTTAATATACAAAGGTGTCATGGGTTAGCATAATTTGAGTTTTTAAGGAAAACTCCTTCAGCCTCGGAAGTGATTTTTTTTGCAAAGAGGTGCTTACAGCTTCCTTTAGACCTGACCTAACCAATCAACTGGCTAGTTGGAATATTGACAACTTCTTTAAGCCACTTAAGAAGCTTGGTACGCCTCTGTGATGCACATTTAAGAACGAACAGAGCCCGGGAAGCGCTCTCTGACTTCCGGCCTTCGGACAGGTAACTGGGGGAGGCCCGGGGCACGGCCCAGCGGGGCCGGGCCCT
>VXAD01008096.1:382549-439851 GCA_013399195.1 Dicrurus megarhynchus
AGCAGTTGTGGGGAAAGCTGCAAGTCGAGGGAAGGGACTTTCACATGCAAGGAGAAACCATCCTGGGCGGCTGCCTTGCTGTGACACTGAGCCACAAGAGAACTGTTTAACTGTTTTTGTGTGGAGATGTCTCCATAGCATGAGCAAGAGAGACTCCTCTCCCTAAGTGGACTGAGAAAGGTTATTATAGAGATGGTAAACTGACTCTGGAAAACCTTGAGGGTTGTTTTTTTTTACGTTGTTGGTGGGAGAAGGGAAGAAGGTGGGGAGAGGAGAAGTGTTCTGAAGTTTTAGTCTAACTTTTTTTTTCCCTGCCTTTTAGTTCTGTTAATAAACTTCTTTATGCTTTTAAGGTTTAAGTTTTGTGCCTGCTTTGCTTTTCTCCTGGTTCTTATCTCACAGAAGGAAAATAAGTAATGGGCATTTTGAACCAAACCACTACACTAAAATTGGTGTTTCTGCCCGGTTACCCAAACTGAACCTGCTACAAAAGGGTACCACGCTCTGTAACTCTTTATTACAAATTCCTGGTTTCCTCCCCATGGCTCTGAACCAAATCTCATGTACAAGCTGGAATGTCTTATTCTGCATAATGAATACCTGACCTTTTATTTCTACAAAATAACTTCCAGCAACAATGCCAAAGCATGTAATGCCACTGATAGGGTGACACTGCAGCACTTTATATGCATATTTTATTGGGAAAAGTACTTTAAAAAGCTGCAGGATTACAATTAAACTTTTATCACTTGACTATGCATGCCCACAATAACAAGATTTTATATTAATATGACTGTGACCCCAACACATGTGGAGCTGGTCAGAGTTATACACACTGTAGGCTCCAACACTTCTGCTAGCAGGAAACTCTGCTGGAGAGAGGATACTTAAAGCAAAGAAATTTCTGGAGTGTGATGGTAATGGAACATAAATGCTTTACTGATAGGGATTGCACTTAGTGCTTAAATGTGGTGCTTAATTAAAGCCTTAGGACTTTTCATTCCATGTTTACACTTAAAATATCCTTTAGTACTTACTTTGCTATTGCATAAATATATCTGTGATGATTATTTCACCTGTATCTGGCTGCAACCCAGACATTAAATAACTTTCACAAGATTGGGAGTAGTGTTCCTATTTTACGGACACCTGCAGGATTCTTCTCCACAGCATATGGAGGTAACCGGGAGCCTATGACAGGATATATTTGTGATTGACTCTAAATGCATCCCACAGTACCAAAAGCTTTTGTTGTCTAAGGTTGGTCACTGACTCACAGTCAGATCAAGCTTAACTCAGTCACCAAGAGATGAATGCAGTTTTAAAAGTCAAGAAGCCTCAAAGTGACACCTTGGTCTGTCCAGAGTGTTCTTTCATTTCTCCAAAGTATGCATTTTTCTGAATGAGGAATACATGTTGGTATCTAAGGATAGCAATAGCTATCAAATGTCATTTTAAACTCAAAATATTTTAACATCTTTTGGATTAAAGAGACTATGTTTTGTCCACCAGAGGGAGACCAGAGTTTTAGAGAAATGTAATACAAACATTAAGCATAACACAGAAACACATCCTTTCACTCAAATATATCATATATAGATTTTAGTTTATAAGGCATAGTACCTTAATTTATAAGACATAGTACCCTATATTATATAGACCATTAAATGTAGGCAAAATATGAAGTAAATCAGGCATAAAACCATACCATTGTGCTTGATACTGATGCATGATTTGTAGCTTTCATCCCACTTCAAGTCTGATACTATGGAAATAGTAAAAGAAAACACAGCCAAGCAAAAATAAATTCGAATTAAATAATAAAATAAACTCAGTGTGTTTTGCATGAGAAAACACCTGCCACCAGTTTGCAATCAGAAAAAGGTCAATGGAAACCTGGAGGAAGCTCTCTGTAGAGACTGCCTGGTTTTTTTTTTAGAGTGGCTCCATAAATCATGATACCAGACAAGAAATCCAGTCCCTGGACCAGCCAGTTCCACCCTCATCTCCCTGTTTTACAACCGAAGAAATTCATCACTCATTGCCTACTTCAAAAGCAGTTTTAAAGCTACACAGAGTGACTTTTGACCACACTGCAGCTTATCTGGCACAGTGCATTGTTCAAAGGCTACTCAGATTCACAGCTGCAATAAAAAAGAGCTACTCGATAAGCAGTTTTTGGGTTTTCTTTGTCATACACACAGCTGATATGCTTTGGGGATTACTACATTATCAGGATGGTTGCATAACTGAAAGAGTGGTGAATAACATTACAAACCAGTAAATGAACTGCCAGGTTAAGAAGAACAAGCAGAACCAGCACAGGCTTAACACAGAGAGGAAAATGGCAAATCTTCCCATGAGAGAAGCTGAAAGTAAAAAGAAAAACATTGTACCTTACCCATATATTCTCTGCTTGTTGTGTTTTAATTAGTCATTCTGGTGTTCTCAGCCTTCAGAAGAAAAACCTGGTGTAAGAGCCAGAAAAAGATCAAGTGGTTGACCAAAAAACTAAAGGGATATTCCATAACATATGATGTCTGCTCAGCAGTAAAAGCTAAGAGAAAGGAGGAAGAGAGGGCATTCCTAATTTACAGTGCTTGCCTTTCGGAGCAACCACTATGTGTCCTGAAGTCCTGATACCCAGGAAGTGCCGTACAATACCTGTTGATGGGAAGTAGAGAATAAAATCTTTTGATTTTCGCTTACATGACCTTTGCTTTTGATTTAGTAAACTGCATTATCTCAACACAGAATGTATTTTTCCCTCTTATTTTCTTCCCCACTGTCCTGTTGAGTAGGGGAGCGATAGAGCAACTTGGTGGGCACCTGGTATCCAGACAAAATCAACTCACCACAGTTGTTTTTGGCACCCAGCATGGGGCTCACGACAACAGCAGTTTTGTATTAAGTGTGCTGTAGCTATAGCAGGTATTAAGTGGCAAGCTCCTGTGCAGGCCAGAGCTTGGTGGCTGCACTGCTTCTCTCTCTATTTTGCGAACCTGTTAATACAAATAATGTCTCCGTGTTTTGCCCTGGAATTGCTGACCTTGCTGTACTGTATCTGCTTTGTGGAGAAGATGGAGGAATACATCTCTCTCTCCTATCTGGGACTGGTGTGGATGGTTTATTAGTCAGGCTCACAAGGTCCCTGTTCACCCTCATGGAGCTTTTATACTAATAATTAACACTGCCAGCATATTATGGAGCTTGAGGAATCTGGTGTCGTCCTGGGATCAGAGAAGACAAATTTTGGATGAGTCAAAACTGTAATGCGTCCTGAAGTAGTCAGTCCCTGGATGGCAGGGTGTGTGGAAGGATTTGGCCCGATTCCCAGGATAGTTATCACCTCCCATAACTTTGGACTTTATACCTGAACAGACAAACGACCCTAGCAGACTGAAAATCAGCAGCCTCTAGCACTGTACTGGAGCCTGGCCTGTGCCCATTGAGACATAGTTCAGTACTGTCACAGGACTGTAGTTGAGGCAGGGACATAAAATGTGTTGGAGGGCATCACGGTTGAGATAGGGATCCAAACAACTACAATAATTGTGAAAAAATTGACAAGGAGAATAATGGATCCTTATCTAATTGATATTAGAAAGTGGACAGGGAAAGGACAAAGGGTTTAACCAAGAAGCTGGTTTTTCAACAAAGAAACTGGAGGAAGGAATGAGAGAATTCAAAAAGAAAGAGGAAACAATACAGTCTCTGGCTTCATCAGAACTTTGAGACATGCAAAAAGATTATAGCCACAGGCGAGGCTAGTGGATTTCTGTCTGGCTGCTTCAACGCTTGAGTGCTTCAAGCCAGAGAATAGACAACCCTACCAGAGGGGATATGACACTGCATCTGGTGGTCACCAACGTAAGCAAGATAATCAGGGACATCAAGATCAGTTGCTTCAGTCTCCAATGGCAACCTCTCTTCCCACACCTCTTGAGTTGATGGACAGCACGATTGGAACTGAGGGAACAGAGTCCCTCCCACTGTAAGGAAAAATCAGGTTCATGACTATCTTAGGAACATGAACACACAAAAGTCCATGGGACCCAAAGAGATACATTCCAGAATCCTGACAGAACTGGCTGATGCAGTTGCCAAGCCACTCTCCAGTGCAGTCAGGTGAAGTCCCAGGTGACTGGGAAAAGGACAAAATTGTACCTGTCTTTAAAAAGTGTAGAAAGGAGGATCCTGGGAACTACTGACCTGTCAGCCTAACCTCTGTGAAGCTTCCCCCTAGAAGCTGTGCTCAGGCACATGGAGGACAGGGAGGTGATCAGGGACAGCCAGTATGACTTCACCAAGGGCAAGTCCTTCCTGACCAACATGGTGGCCTTCTATCACAGAGTGACCGTATCAGTGGAAAAGGGAAAAGTTACAGATGTCATTAATCTGGACTTACGTAAAGCCTTTGACAAAGTCCCTGCAAAATCCTTCTCTCTAAATTGGAGAGAGTTGGATTTTATGGGTGAACTGTTAGATGGATAAGAAAGTGGTTGGACAGTAGCATCCAGAGGATAGTGGTCAATGGCTCAGAGTCCTGATGGATAGATGAAGAGTAGCCCTGGGGAGAAGGACTTGGGGATGCTGACGGATAAGAGCCTGGACACGACCCAGCAATGTGCGCTCGCAGCCCAGAAAGCCAAACGTGTCCTGGGCTGCATCCAATGGAGGCTGGGAAGTGTGTTCAGGGAGATGATTTTGCCCCTCTACTCTGCACTGGTGAGACCCCACCAGGAGTGCTGCATCCAGCTCTGCGGTCCCCAGCACATGAAGGACGTCAACCTGATGGAGCGAGTCCAGAGGATGCCACCAAGACAATTAGAGGGATGGAGCACCTCTCTTATAAGGAAAGGCTGAGGGAATTGGAATTGCTCTGCCTGGAGAAGAGAAGGCTTCAGGGTGACCTAATTGTGGCCTTGCAGTACCCAAAGGGAATCTACAAGAAAGATGGAGAGAGACTTTTGACAAGGGCATGTAGCAACAGGACAAGGAGGAATGGCTTCAAACTGTAAGAGAGTAGGTTTAGATTAGTTGTTAGGAAGAAATTCTTTACTGTGAGGGTAGTGAGACAGTGGAACAGGTTGCCCAGAGAAACTGGGGATGCCCCATCCACAAGGTGGAGTTAATTTTCCCCATAGCACCCTCATAGTGCTAGTAAGTATAAGTGCAGTAGGCTTACATACAGGAACCACCTGTGGGCTGAAGCCCTGCTGCCTGGGAGGTGGCTGGATTACCTGCTGATGGGAAGTAGAGAATAACATTTTGGGAAGTTTTTTCCTTTACCTGCACACACGGGATCTTTGCAATTTAGATTATATATTAGGAAGAAAATTAATTATCCCAAGACTGCTGACAATGACAGAGACAAATTAAAATAATCTTGAGCTATTGACTGACATTTTATGTTGTTGCCAGTAAAGAATCTGAGAGATTCTAGATGAGAATTCCAAGTGTTTTTCTTTCACAGGATTAGAAAGGATTCATAAACCATGCCAGAAAAACTGCTCAGCTGTTGGCTGCTGCTGCACTTCCTCCTTTACTCTCCTCACACTGATAGGAAGAATGGAATCTCCACCCACACAAGTTTTCAGCCTACTTATGCCTGAAGATTTAAGTTCCTACGTAGTTATCAATACAGCCAAGGACTGAAGACATTTAAGCAGGAAGAATTCTCTGGCAAGTTTCTTTTTCCTTCTTTTCTTATATTTCTCGAGTCACTGCCCAGCCACCAATCCAACATTTCACTCTGCTCAACTGAATCTGTATGAAATTGCTGTAAGTAAACAAGGAAACTAAAGAAAATATTCTAGCAATATTTGCTGTCGGGATTGAAACGTCTTTTTTTCTGGCAGATATTTTTAATTGGGATTATTTCTGTAGCCTCCCATTAAGCAGAGCTTTCCTCTGACCAGACTCTGGAGCTCTGAAAGTTATGCCTAAGAGGCCTCCTTGGGAGAAATCCAGAAATCAATAACTAGTTATTACAAAACATTGATTTATATAATTAAAGCCTAACAACCTTTAGTTAATTATCAATCTAGGTCATGTTATTTATGTGCAACATATTTCAAAATACAGCAAAGACTTCCAGAAGTGAAAAGATCCAGGAACTAAACACAGAAAAAGTCTGCAAATATTTTTGTGAGTATAAGGCACAAAGGGTGCTGGCAGGCATTTCTGTTTATTTTCTTCACAGAGGAAGGGTTGGGTCCTGTATGCTGATTTCATTGCCAGCTGTTATTCTCTGCCTTCTTTTGAATCACACCTCTGATTACTTTTTCTTGCCTTTAGAAGGCCTCATACCAACCATCCAATTTTACATAAATGTGTTTGATATGAGAATAATGACTTTTTTCTCTTTTTGTACCTGAGTAAGCAGAGTGATTTTTAGAGACGCGGAGAACTACTACTAGCAATACACCAAGCATTTCTGAAAATGAGATCCAGCTTTAAGGAGTCTATATACAGATCCAGATAGACCAAATCATGGCCAAAGAAATCAGAGGACATGGAATTTAGTCAATAACAGAGACCTCAAGATGAGTAAATTCAGATTTTTTTCAGAGCAGCCATGTTAATTCTAAGCCTTTCTTCATGCAGTGCTCATTGGCCATGGATAAAATGAAAGATTTGAGTCTGAAAGAGACAGTGATTCGATCTGAGGTATTTGAAGTGGAAGGTGTTCCCCTCCCACAACCAATTGGCAGCGTGTGGGACCAAGTGTGGAAGTTCAAAGCCAGACCTGATGATGTGCTCATCGCAACCTATGCAAAAGCAGGTTGGTGTGGGTAGGAAACAGAATAGAAAAGTTTGGCATAGTGCTTATTGTTGGGATTGAAATCTATGTTTTTCTATTGTGATTGATGTTTGTTTAACTCCAAACTAGACATATTTTAAAGACATGAAGCTGTGTCAGCTGTGACTAGTGACTTCTGACTTCTTTGGCAGATGCAACAAGCATCTGTTACTACTTAAGTGCAAATGGCCAAAGTCTAATATAATTGTTTCCTTTAGCTGAGATTATATGCATTTATATTAATGGTGTCAATAGAAGTTTTCCACCAATATGCAGTAATTTAACAATGCCTAGAAAGAAGTGATCATTACTAAGAAATAACAGAAACTGACTGTATGACCATGGAACATATCATGTATCTGGGGAATGATTTGTTGTGTAAGCTAGTAGTGATTTCTGAAAATTGATTAATTCCTTAAAATAACCAAATTCATTTAGTAATTTTGGCCAATAAAATAAAATACCACCATTAATATTAGCGATCTGGCATTTTACTCAGTGACTGGACAATATTTCTCCTCTTCATCCAACCCTTTATACTTACTACCCAAGAAAACAACAAATAACAAGCATCAATATTAATTCTGTATGAATAAAAACATGTACAGTTTTGGAGATTCAGGAACACGTATGGGAGAATTTGATCATCATAAAAAAATAATTACTTGAATTAGCAACAATTTTTAAGGGCTTACTTTTTTGTCAGTAGGGGGAAAAATGTTTTTAATAAAAACTCCCACCATTAGTTTTGTAAAACCTGAAAGCTTTTCATTTGCTATCTGCATACTGAAGGCAAAACCACATTATTTTATCCAGCTGGGATTGAAACCTTCCAGCCACTTGTCCGGGAGTGACTGTATGATACTTTATTCCCTATCATCTGCCCTATGCCAGACATAAATCCTGTGCCTTTCTGTGTGTTTAAGCTGGGTCTCAGAGAAAGGAAAAAAAACCTGAAAATAAATAAAGTTGGGATTCCATTTGACATTATGTCATACCTGTCTGAGGCGAACAACACAAGCATCTTAAGAAGGGCTGAATCTCCTGCCCAAATTGCTTTCCAATTTATCCATTAGCCTGTTCTCTAGCTGACCTGCCACAGTACCTCAGAGGAGATGTAGTTAACACAGGGATGACAGCTATAAAATGAAAGAAACACACAAGATACACTATACTGTAACTCCTACAAAATGTTGCAGCCGCTCAGGCAGATGAAATGTTGTACAGACCTTCAATAACATGTTTCAAATGGAAACTTTGCAAATACTGCCACTTTTTTTATATTTTCAAGCTGTATGAAATTTTACTCACTTGAAGTTCAGGTATTGCATTTTTTACTCAAATTCAGTATGAAAACAAAATTGAAATACCTGAATTTTTGTGAGGGATAAAAGGAGGGAGTTTCATTCCTCTCTGAAAATAATATAGTCTCCAAACAATAGTGAGTTTATCTCAGTGTTTTCTTCAGTACTGGTGTGGGGGCTATTTCTTTAAGAAAGAAGTCTGTCTAAAATAGAATTCCTTAAACTGTGCTTTGTATGCTTAATTAGGCTTTTTGCCTCTATTACAATCTCTTTCCATTTTGTCTATTATTTTCTATGCTATTCTTTCCCCTGTTAGCACAGAGTCTATCCTTCCACCTTTCAGTCCCCTAATAGAAGAAACTCTTGACTATCCTGGAGGGAAACATCTAAACACTTGACATTTTCAGGTACCACATGGACACAGGAGATAGTGGATATGGTTCAAAAAAATGGAGATACTGAGAAGTGTAAACGTGAGACTACTTACAAACGCCACCCTTTCCTTGAGTGGTTTGTCCCAGAGCCTCCATCTCTACGTTACTCAGGTGAATATTATTTGTGTTTTAGACAAAATGAAACAAAACAAGCACTTAGTGCTGATGCCACAAGTTTCCTGGGAAAGGTCATACTTGCTCTGTTCTTGAACTAAGCACCATTTTGGCTGTCACGGACCAGGTTCAGTTGCTTTAGCATAAACATCTAGTGCTACTCAAGGTTCTTCAAGGCTGGCAGATGTGATATCTTCAGGTGCTACTGAAGACCATGATGTTTTGGAGTGGTATCTGTGTTTGATACTCCACAGTACCTAAACCAGCAGCAGATACGCATAAAATGGCAACATGGGGGCAATTGAATGCCATTCTGTGATTACAGCCTGTACGGAAGAGAAACCTGTGTCATGGACCTATTTCCAAAAGGTGGATAATGTTTTCAGTGGTTTTGCTATTGTTTCAAGTAACTGCTGCTCAGCTCTAGGGTCTAGTCATCTAAACAAGCCATGAGACATTCAGGCAACCAGCAGGCTTCACCGGTTTGCAGTTTCTTACAAAAGTCTCCCCCAGCAAGGCCTCCATTTCCACACAAATCTTTAAGCCAGACTCTCACATTTGAAGCTAAAAAGCTTGACTAGCTCTGCAGAAGTGCTACTCTTTCTCTTCTAAGCTAGACTGTGTTGACACAGAGAGAGACAAAAAAATGATAGATGACAGAGGATGATAGACGGTGACAGGGAAAAAAATTACGGAGGTCATGACAGATGTTTAAAAAGGAGAGGGGAGGAGATAACACATATCCAGATATCATCAGATATTCCCAAGTAGTCCCATATATCCATAGCTACTGAAAATCCACTGTCATTCTCCTGGTTTCTCTTTATGTGCTATCCACAAAATCTAGTCAGCCAGTCATATTCTTGTATCCCAGAAAGAAACAAAAATTTCTTACCTGTAAGGTGGAAGGAGACCACTAAATATTGCAAAGGAAAAACTTTGGTTGGATAAATATAAATCAGTATTCATCATTATCCCTTGGAGAGCAGGAGTTAGGTATGGGCACAAGAAAGCATGAAGATATAAATCAGTGTTTCCCCTTTTCTACTCAAATACATACATAAAATTTTCTCTAGAAACATTGAAGATGCTTATGTAATGTTGTATATGTTACACTGCTCTGTAAGTGGATATGAATGATCAATGCAAGGTGAACTCCTGAAAAGTCACAGTCACAATCACATGTATGAGCACAGGAAAGAAGTGCTAGTGCAATTTAGAGAACAACTCACATCTTATAATTAAACATCCCACAGGTCTGGAGTTGGCTGAAGCCATGCCATCTCCACGAACAATTAAAACTCATCTGCCTGCACAGCTGCTGCCTCCATCCTTCTGGGAACAAAACTGTAAGGTAAGGCTGAAGAGGCCTACTCTACTTCACAGGCAAAGAAAGTGACACAAAGCAGGGCAGAATATGTTTTCCAGAATCTCTGTGAAATCAAAAGGTCTCCAAAAATATTTTCCCTTTAATGTGCAAAGTCTGTGCGAATTTAAAGCCATGACTAAGTTACCTGAGCTGGATTTTAGAAAATGGCAGCTTCAAAGCAAAATCTCTTAAACCTCTACCAGCAGGCTCCAAGAGAAAACTCCAGGAGATGCTCAATATCTACATAAGTATGTGCAAGTTAATTTCTCTCTCTCTCTTTTCATATTAATAAAGATAATCTATGTGGCAAGAAATGCAAAAGACAACCTGGTGTCATACTACCATTTCCACAGAATGAATAAAGCATTGCCTGATCCACGAACCTGGGAGGAGTTTGTGGAGAAATTCATGACTGGAAAAGGTGATTAACTGCAGTCAGTTGTATAAGAGATTTTGATCATTTTAACAATACGTGGCATTGATTTATTAATTTCAATTATAGTTTGAAATCCAGTTCTGACACTGTGGAAGGATACATGCTGAAGGTGTTTCAATCATAATTTTTCTTCATTCACAGGTTTTTATTATTACCTAAAGGATTAAATCTATCATTATGCTCCCATTTTGTGAAAAAAAAAACCCAAACAACCACTGCTCTTTATTCTGTTATCATTCAGAAAAATATATGGCAATTTTCAGGCTTAATCTCTTCTCTCTGAGATTAAAAGAAGCCATCTGAAAAGGAATAATGGTTTAATTGGTTTTTCTCTAACCTGATAAAATTAGAAATTTAAAAAAGAAATGGAGGGTTAATTTTGATAGAAATGTGCAGTGTGAATTTGAGATAAGGGAGTCTTTGTACCTAAATTAATGTATCTAAAAATCAAGCATCTGAACAAAGACAGTTATCTAACTAAGGGCAGGCAACCCCAGAAGCTGATTCTTCCCTTTCTATAAGAGGTGCTGATATCACAGGATATCCAAGAAACAAAACCTGGTCAAGTGGGTGGCAGTTTACAGTTTGGGTCATTAAAGCTTCCTTAGGTCATTAATATTTTTACCACCATGTAGGCCTAGAAATACCACTCTCTGGACCAGCATGAGAGTCTCATGTCCAAAGGAGACCTTATGTCTTGTGTTTGACCAGATCATCTTGGGAGCCATCTGTCCCAGTGCAGACATCTAGAACATATCTACTTCTGTCTAGCTAATCACTTTGACACTTGCTGGAGAGAAGCAGGCACTTCTGATAGCATAGCAAATATTTAAACCAGGTAGAATCATAGAATAACACAAGCTGGAATGGATTTTTGTTGTCCATATGGTCCTAACCCCTGCCCTGCTCAAAGCAGGGCCAATTAAGACAAGCCTTGTCTAGATGATCAAATGAATACTGGAAATGTGTGTTTCCATTGGCTATAATGCCTCTGCATTTGTTTCCCTCTAAAATTACACATGAATCCTGCTCTGAGCATCCATACACCTGAGGGATTATTAGCTCTGTAATAAGCACAGAGCACAAAAGCGCTTATTAACACAGCCGTAGTGATTCAAAACCAGCTTGGAAATTCACAGATACTGGTTAAGAGGGAAACATGAGTTTGCCACACATGTTAAAGACAGTTGGGGCATTTATAGCTGCTGCTGATGATACTTCTTTTTCAGTCCCCTGGGGTTCCTGGTATGACCACGTAAAAGGATGGTGGAAGGCAAAAGATAAGCACCGTATTCTCTATCTCTTCTATGAAGACATGAAGGAGGTAAAAGGTTGAACATATGTTTATAGAGCTCTGAAGTCTGTAAGTCTAGTAGCTACTAACTACAAGCAACAGTTTTGTATTATCTGATCTTCCTATCAGACCTGATCTTCTCTGTCTGAGAATTGTAGCTCTAACACTATGTTTGATTTCTTTGCTTTTCCTAGCTCTGCATCTTATCCCATTGTAATTGTCTCTGCAGAATCCAAAGCGAGAAATTCAGAAGATTGCAAAGTTCTTGGAGAAGGATCTGACTCAGGAGGTTCTAAATAAAATAGCCCATAATACTTCATTTGAGGTAATGAAGGACAATCCCATGACAAACTACACTAGAGACTTTCAAGGAATAATGGATCACTCCATTTCCCCATTCATGAGAAAAGGTACTAAGTTCTGTTAGTGACATCAGCTCTGGTTGTCACTCTGTTTTGAAATAAGCATTGAACTACAAGTACCTGATAAGTCATGGATAATGAGCTTCAGGAAATACTGGTAAATTAATCTTTTCTCTTTTTTTGCTTTTCTGTTTCTTAGGGACTGTTGCGGACTGGAAGAATCATTTCACTGTGGCACAGAGTGAGAAATTTGATGAAGATTATAAGAAGAAAATGTCTGACACCTCTCTTGTTTTTCGCATGGAATTATAATTACTTGCAATGGAACTTAATGATCTTCAGCCTTTTCCATGTCATACATTTTGCTTTTCCTTCACAAAATGTCAGTGTCCATAAGAGTCCAAGATCTCTCTTTCACACATCACTGATTTTTCATTACTGGGAGAGTGCCTAAATTATGCCAAAGTTTAAGTCTCCCTGAAGAAAATAATTCCACTGGGCACTTCTCAGTCACCCCTACTACAATAACTTTCAGCATTATTAAAAATATTTCAGATATGCTGTGAGTTCTGGTCTTTGTAAAACTGCAGTTGATATTGCTGGCATTTTCAAATCAAACTCTAACAGAAACTAGGAACCGACAGGAAAAAAGGCATTAAAGGTGTGCAAGAGATTGTAATCAATAAATAACAGTGAACAAATTAAAGGGTGGTCAAGTATAAAGAGAGCAACAGAAGACCACAAAGTAGAGTAAATTTAATTTTCTCTCTTTTTAAGTTGGACATTATAAGTGCTGTTGAGATGAAAGCAATATTTCCAAGAACACCAAACACCCCTTACTTCCTTTGATAAAACTTGCTGAAGGGCTGCATAGAGGCATCTACAGTCTAGCTGTGGGCACAGTAGTCCTTATTGCATCTCACATTTGCCTTCTGAACTGGATATCATAGTGTTCTGCTAACACTTGGAAAATTCTGAAACTGGTATGAACCAGGTGGAGAGTCAGTGCTGCAAACACCATCTCCCTCTTCACTGTTGTAAAAGTGTTCATCAGATGCCTCATGTCGTTGCCTTCTCCTTTATCTCACTCTTAATCAAATATATAAACATCTCATTGAGGGCTCTTAGTTGCAATAGGGCCTGGTAGATACTGGGAAATAAAAAACTGTTCTGCTTCAGCATTAGTACCATAATTTCAGCCATGATTCGAGCTTGCGCAAAATTAATAAAGTAATTCATAACCCATTTAATTATAGGCAACTGTTACCAATCCACTTTTGGATTCAAAGTGCCATCATTGAGCTTGGCACACAAAAAAGGCCACAAAGACTTGCACTCTGAATGTCAGAGGGAACAGAACGTAGATTACAGCAGCTAAAGGAAAATACCGTTTTAGTCTCATTTATTCTAGTTTAGTCTAGTTTAATACAAAAAAATGTTTGCTGGGGATATTTTCTCTTTGGCTCATGGACAGTTAAAAGTGAGCTAAAAAGCTGTAGCAATATGAGCAGCTGTCAAATGCAAAGTTCATTTCAGGCTACCTATTTAATCCACATATCTAAAATGGATGCAGTCATAAAGGGCAGCAGATGTAAAAAGTGAATGCAGTCCTAAAGGGTAGGAATACCTTGCACCAATTTGAAAGCAAACAAAAAGCTGCCTGTTAAATGTAGGAGTTACATTGTCCTGGCCCACTGAGTTTTCCTCAAAAATGCAGGAATCACTGAAACCAGAAACACGTATTTATTACATTAGAGCAATTTTTTTTTTTTTTTTTTTTAAGACTTCAGGTCAACAGATTCCTGCCCACAAACAAAGGATGTCTCAGTAAAATGACTGCCTGAGAAAAAATTATCTGCCACAGGCACGGCTGTTCATCACAGCTCAATACCAGCTTGAGGAGCTTTTTGCTTGGTTTTTGTTTGTTTTTTGTTTATGATTAACTTGATTTATTGTCTCACTCCTGCAAGTATGAGGAAAAGGCGTTGCCTGCTCTCTCAGATATTTCCATTCTCTTGGGTTGCTCTATGAAACCACATGAGTCAGCACAGTTTGTCAATCTAATCCTCACTCAGTGCCACAAGAGGTATCAGTAAATGGAAAACATGCTTAACTCAGTAGCTTGGTGACATTTTATGAGCAATGCTGTACAAAAGGTCACACAAATGACCTGTTTGCTTCTCCCTTGAAATCTCCAAACTATCAGAAAAGCAAAATGCTGACAGTGGCTGAAGCCTGATTTGAAAAGGGAGTTGCATAGCAACTGCAAGGATAGAGGCACCATATAATAAGGGACTCATATCCCATTGGAAAGTCACCTTTGCTCTCACTTCCTTAGGTAACTTTTCACCCAGCTGCAACTCAGCTGCTACAAACAACAGATAAAAAGGACCACAGGTCACCCTGCAATCCCAGAATAACAAAGGGGAGAAACAAACACTTGATGTGTGGCTACATAAAAACTGGCTTTTCTTATGCTATTGATATTATCCTTCCATATATTTGAAGACAGAAATCTTAACTTTTTTGACAGAATGCACCTGGCAGAAGGATAGAAAAGTGGGGAGTTTCTGCTTTTTATGCCTTCTCAAGCCACCATAGATGAGAGATCAACTTATGGACTCAATCATGATTTGCAAAATGTTCATAATTGTACTAGTGTAAAACTACAAGGAATAGTTTATTGTTACCAGTGAAAATTATTTGATCTGTAGTTACAAAGAAAATTTGGGAAAAAGGTTAATGGGCTGTATGCATCCCCCAAAGGACCTAGATTCTACCATGGTTTGGTGTCTATTTTGACTGTATGTCAACAAGATGTGCATATGCTTCTGAGCAGATGTCTGGAGGGTGCCCTCATCTAGACTGCCTTTAACTTCCCTATCTTTAGGTCTGTCGGTTGTTATGTACAGAAGAGCTTTAAATGATGTGTTTGTATATGGAGATTTTTTACTAATACCAACAAAAGTTGGTAAGAGATTTAATATATTTTTACATAAGATACTGTAAATCAATGAGCACCTGCAGAAGGAGATTGTACGTGTTCAGCCAAATTATTTCAAATAATTTAAACTATTGTCACACTTCTGATGCAAACACGTGACTCTATTTACTGTGGAGATAAAACTGTCCAGAACTGTATTAATAGACATAAATCCTGAATATATGTCCATGCTTTATTTTCATCCAGTTATCTAGATGCACAGTTTTACTAACCTTCTCAGGTGCAACATCTTCAATGTCAGCTTAACAAGGACTTGTGTCAGTTTAGCTAATGCAATCGCACAGCAACTTCTTCAACGCTGCTTGTTTCTTCTTTTGCAAGAGAGTGTACCTGCTGGGTTTTGATAGTGGAGAAACTTTGTTATTCATTTCTAAAAAATGTTTCAAGGTCAGTGTTGATTAATATATGTTAACTGTTCACATGGTCCTGTTTTGTAGCTCTGCATTAACAACTACCAAAACAAATCCTGCCATGGGAATGACTGAAGATTCCTTCTTCGATACAGACTGTTTAAAGGACACTGCTGTATTAATCCTAGAGTAGTCGTAATCCCCCTTGAGCCTGGCTGTCGATAGCAGCTAGGGGAGACATTTTACTTCCACATGGAATGCAACCATTTGTGAAAGAGAATGAAAGAAGCACAGAGCTTCAAAAAAATTAAAGAAACAGAGAAGGGAGTTGTTCTATCTTCCTAGCTAGTATTCAAAGACAGAAGAACACTGCTTTCCTTTCCACTAAACTAACTGTAGATGATCTGCTTCATACTTGAACTGAAAGTCTCTGTTTCTCCAGTTAGGAAAAAAAAACATGCAGAGGAAGAAGATTTTATTTAATTTGTCCTATCCATATAGGATATGGACATCATACTCAATATAAGTTTTTTATAATGGTTTACATAAACATGTTCACAAAGAGTCTTATCTTTACGACAAGGTTAATTATTAATTCTGGCATTTTTCAGAAGTGTATTAACATATTTTAAGCCTGGACCAAAGCTTTCATTTCCCTCACATCCTCAATGTCTCAGTGGAGGCTGTAGGTGAGCCTAGAGGCACACTGAGAGTTAAGCCCTTCATACTTCTAAGATGCAACCAAATTGTGCTGCCAGACTGAAAGTAATGGGCTCTGCCTGCCCTCCAGACCAAGCACTGTCTAGGTAAATCAGGAAAGTCGTCATTTGTCAAAGAGGCAAATTACTCATGGATTGTTTTGCAGAAGGGTTTTGGCATCGCCTGCTGCAAGGGCAGTTGGTATCTATCAGCTGTGTGAACTCAGACTGCCTTTTGAACTGTCTGAAGGCTCACAGTTACATCCATCTACCATGACTGTGGAGACAGAGGCATCATGTCAAAAGCAAGCTACACTGGGTCCTGCTCTGGTACAGGCAATATAAGTACAGGTAGAACCTTAGGTCAGGCACCTAAAAATTAAGGTAACTAATTTAACTAATTTTTTTTTTATTTGTTAAAATTGGGCCTTTTGATTCACAACAATTTGTTATTGTACCAATAACACTCACTCAGCTACATTTGCTACTATGTCTGTGTGCAATTAAAGGATCTTCATGTTCTGTTAACAATGGAACAGTCTTTTGTAGACAGACCTTATCCCAGGTGTGAAAACAGAATGGTTCCTTGTGTGAGTTTTACACTAATCTGTCAACAGGCTTGGTGGCCTTTGCTGGTGAGAATACCAAACTCACCTCTCTTTCCTGTTGCAGTTTAAGACCAGAATTAAGGACTATATATACAGTCTGTTTTTTAACACCTAACCAAGTCCTGTACACACAAAATGGTACTGAGATAAATACCTCTTTTTTTTGACTGTATCATTCCACTTCTGTGGGAACATACTGAGCTTCAACCCAACCCAACAAAATGGCCATAGTCAGCCACATAATTTGCAGTTCATTTGCACAGGACAGGGGGTGTACTTTAAGTTTCCAAACAGAGGAGAATAGTTAACATACTGTAAATTCATATGCTGTTTTCCCTTATATTAACCTGGCATGTAAAAAAGGTATAGAAGTAGCTCAAAGCAAGAACTCTGACTGGCCTGGCATGGGTCATAACTAAGAGTCTGCAATCCTCAGAACTTGTTGCAAAGACAGATTCTACAATGGCAAGTATTTAAACCATCTGCTCCTTTATGCCAAAAACACATTCCTCGGTAGCAAAATTACAGGCATTTTCTCATTCTGTGCTCTTCAGAAAATTCTTGCAGGTCTAATAAGTCCAATGATAGTGAACAAGCATTTGTACCCTGCCTTGATGTAAGGGCTAATTACAGCCCTGTGGGACTTGGCTTCTCAACGAAAGCAGGATTGAAATTTTGTTATGCTCTTTTATTGTTTATCTTGTTATCTTGTTTTACATAGACAATGCTATTTAAAAATATGAATTAATTCTCTTTCACAAAGATAATAAAATGATGGGATATATGGACTATGTAAATTATTCTTGTTTTTCTCACTTATCTTGTCTCAAATTAGCTGCACTCATTATTATGTATCAGCTTACTGTCTCCTTCTAGGTAGGTAAGACACAGTTCATAAATTGTTTAAGAAAACTATCAGACTAATGCAGATACAAATTTTTCAACAATTTTCCCCACAAAATTCAGAGCAACTTGCACTTTATTGTAACAAACTGAAATAATCAACAGTCAAAATCCTCAATTGTTTTTCTTTTAGTTATTCTAGAAACTTTTTAAAATTCTTCTACCATTCCCTAACAAAGATACTTTACAATTGCTGCTGCAATTCAGGACCAGAATGAAAGACTGTTAAGACAAAAGTACAATATATCTAAATTCTGTTGCATAAAATGGAGGACGGTGGGAGCGGAGACTTGGCCTGTCTCTGTCAAATATTTGATTTGGCTCTGTTCCTGTCTCACAGGAACACAGAGCTCAGGGAGGGGTGGCTGAATCAGCCAGAATCAGCTTCAGAAAGCCTGCAGTGAGTGAGCCAGTAGTTCATTGTCTTAAGTACAAACACCTCTGAAAACTCTTCTGTGTCTGCCTTGGACAAGCTCCAAAATCAATTCCCTTGTAGGCTAAATCATGAGATGACCCAACAGTTGGTACATAATACATACTGTCTGAAGATAGTCAGAAGGAACAAATTTGCATGAAATATTGTTTCCTCTGTGGTTTTCCAAAAGATGTTATTCTCAAAAGAATGTTCTTCTCAAATATCAAAATTCAGTTGAAGGCTGACCTCGAAGCACAGAGCCGTGCAGCATGGCATAGTTTGGGGTAAAAAGCTTTTGCTAAGGAATGGTTTTGGAAGGACTCTTTCTCTAGAGGTTCTTCTTGAAATTGTGTGAAATCCCCATGTTAGATCACAGCAGCACAGGCATAGGTAAACAGTTCAGAGTATCCCAAGGTGGAAGGGGAAAGAAAGAATTAATGTTTAATGCCCTCTGAGGCTTCTAAAAAGTATAATAATACAAGTTATGAAGAAACAACACCTTCACGCTATTTGGTTAGGGATATCTGTTCCTTGACAGCAACCTTTGTGAGCATGGAACCATATGCTCCTGCTACAGCTGTGTACCTGCATAAATAAATATACATGAATATATATAATAGACTGTGAATGTATTCAAGGGGGGAAAAAAAATAAACACTTTCTTAGGTATATGTGAAGAACCTTTCTGCCTTCTGTCAGTATTTGCCATTTGAATTTCATAAGAAGAATGACAGTAAGCGGACTTGAAAAAATGCAATTATTCTTCCGAGATGAGCATTTAGACTAACGACTCTTTTTTTATTAAAATACATATTCTCTCATGACATTATAATTAATTTGGTGATATTCAGTATTCATCCAGTGAACCATAAACAGAATAATATGCCTAAATTGTTTTTCCCAGGCAACTTCTCATTAAAAATCAATTATTTATCAGGACATATGAAAAATTATTCAGGCACTACCAAAGTGCATGCATGGTTACAATGAAAAATGTGTGCCCTTTAAAGTAGGCATTGCCCCCCTCAAACACCCACTCAAATGGGCATTAAAGCGTCTCTTAAAAAACACATAATTACAAGCTGTAACACCTAGGTTCTGCTATTTGCTCTGGTAGTCCTTCACATCCATTTTTGAATTTACAGAATCATGGAATTGTTACGGTTGGAAGGAGCCTCTGGGGATCATCTCACCCAACCCCCCTGCCAAGGCAGGGTCACCTAGAGCAGGTGACAAAGGAATGCATCCAGGTGGGTTTTGAATGTCTCTAGAGAGGGAGACTCCACAACCCCGCTGGGTAGCCTGTTCAGTGCTCTGCCACTCTCAGTGTAAAGAAGTTCTTCCTCACGTTGGGGTGAAACTTCTTGTGGTTCTGTTTAAGGCCATTGCTCTTCGTCCTGTCTCTGGGCTCTGATGAAAAGCCTGGCACCATGCTACTGGCACCCGCCGCATTTATTTGATAAATAAATAACTTAATCACTTTGTGTTTCCATCGAAGTATTAAAAACAGGGTCTTAAATCGCTAAGCTTCTGCCTGAGCACGTTACTCTTCACCTCGCGCTCTCCTTGCGGTGGCAGAGACCCGCACCTGCGGCACTGCGTTGCCCTGAGGAGCCCGTCAGGAACAGGGAATAGCGGAGTGCGACCGTGTTGCTGCCATACCCCTTCCCCATTCCCCTTTTTATAAGGCGGAGAACACGAGGTCCGCAGCGACACCTGGGGCCCACGGCCCGGCCCAGCCTCGCTCAGCCGCCGAAGCAGCAGGCCTTCAGCACAACCCCGCCCGCCCCGGGGCGGTGCTCAGTGACGGACAGGCCGAGCCCGGCGTGCCGGGATGACGGAGGCGGAAGCGGGTCGGGGAGGATGTAGCGGCGCTGGCAGCGGCTGCGGCGCCGCGATCTCCCCGCCTCTGGAGCCGGCCGGCCCCGCCATGGAGGTAATGCGGCGGGCGGCGCGGCGCGGGGGGAGAGGGGCCGCGGAGCCCTGGGGGTCACCGCAGCTGGGGCGGGTGGGGAGGGGCGGTGCGTGACCTTGGCATGCAGCACGGGGGACCGGGGAAGGTGCGGACCAGCCCCTCCCACGCCGCGGGTTCTCTTACCTTCCCTTCCCGCGGTGACGGGCGGAGAAGCCCGGGGGCCGCTGGGCGCCTTTCGCCGCCGCCTCGCAGCCCCCGCCGGTGGCGCAGCGCCGGCGGACGGCAGCTGTGAGGGAGGCCGGGGGTGGGAAGGGAGGCCCTGCCGCTTTCTCTGCCCTGCGGAAATGCGAGCGCCGGTGCGGGCTGGAAGGGAGGTTGCTTAGTGCCCCTCCTGCTTGGAAGGTGGGGACGTCGTGCTGTTGGCACGGGCTGGGGAGAGCAGGCGGTGCTGATTCGAGGGAAGCGACACCTGGGTGACACACGGCGAGGACGTCGAGTGGTTACTGTGTGAAAGCACCCACGGACGAACAAGGGTTCCTTTTCCCCTGAGGTGACCCGATGTGTTAGCCGTATGTCAACTGTGAAACACCTGCCAACACAAGCAAATAAAACCACTAAAGTGTCTGTATCTAGTGTAGCTTTCATAAACACCAGGGCAAATCCAAAGGCAACATTGAAGAGTTTTAAGTTCACACATTAAATTAACTCTCCTGGCAGTGTCTGTGGTGCTCATGGACACATTCTAATAGAGGTTCGGTGCCGCTGATTGTTGAAGAGATCACGATTCAAAATGCGTTTTGATGGGACTTAGTCCACTTAGAGTTAGTGATGTCTAATAGTTGCACACTGCTCAGAAAATTGCTGTTCGTGATGGCCATTACTGCCACAGTTAACAGCAAAGGCTACTATATTGCATTTATGCACTGGTTAGGCTTTCTAAGGGTATGTTACGCTATTGCAAATGTAAGGGATAGATAGCAGTTAAAATACATAGAACATCTTGAAGTGTGGTATGGAGACCCCTTAGAGTAGGGGGTAAAGTAGGCTTGAAATAAAATCTAAAAAAAGAATGTGTGTGTGTGTGTGTGTATATGTATATATAGGTATACTATGGAAGCATCCTGATTTCAGAATGGTGGACTAGAAACTGTGCAGGATTGTGTTGGGCTTAAAAGCGTACTTAGTAGCTATGGGCTCACAGCTTGGATGCACCTAACCAATAAAAATTCAGGGGTTTTTGGTAGCTCGTCTTCCTCATTTTTTCTTCTAACCCAAGCAGTTACGCGAGCTGCTTCTGGTTTCTGTTACCAGAACAGCAAAACTGGATGCATTGTTTCACATGGTATGTGGGTCTGCCTCTCTGTGTATTAGCTTAAAGGAGTAAAAGTATTGTGGGGAGAAAATTCATCTGACCTTGCTGTAGTATGGAGAGTGGTGAGCTGTCATTTTTCTGAACAGTACATGCAGTTTGTTGTAATTCATTATGCTGTCCAAGTGCTAAAATATTAGGAGTGTAAATGTTGACAAAGTTTTACATGCTAAGAAAATCTGAAACTTTATAGCTTTTTTTTCCCTAAATTATTTTCTAATAAGTTTGCTTTTGCCATCTTAAAAAAAACCCTGAACACTTAGCCCATGTGTTACATAAATAGCTATAACTGCCTTTGTCCTTGGTCTGTACTTAAACTCATTTTTCTAAAGGTGATGCTTTTTATTACCTGTATCACCTGTTCTCTCTAAATTATTCGTGATTGTCCATTCTTAGTGTTTAGATCTAGTTTGGTTCTTCCTTAGTTTCTGCCATAAGGGTTTTGATTTTTTTGGCAGAATGAAGAGAGTAGCAAAATAAAAGTGAAGGTATGTGTGTATACATACATACACACACACACAAACATCTAGATATATAAAAATACATAGATTTATATATACACATCTTCACTTTTATACCCATGCATATATGATAGCATGAAGGAAAAAACAGGGTAAAGGTCAAGGCTTGGAAATGCTATTCCTAATGCATTTGAAGTGTCTGTTCCCTTTTCCTTCACAGCATTCTGGCTCTGTATGTTTCTTTGTGTTCCTGATGATACGTTAGTTAGCGTATCCCATGTAAACCACTGTAAAGTAACAGTCTCCCAGATTAGATCTGTGGAAGTTTACAGTAGAACGTGTTTTGCATGTATGTTAGGAATAGGGAACCCAGAATTTGCAGAGCCTTTTCAGATACATTTGTCAGGCCAGTAATCTTAGTGGGAACTAGTCTGTGTAAAAAAAAAAAAAGAAAGAAGAGGGGGTTTATAATTGGTCCAAATGAGCCCTGACTTTTCCGAGTCTTTTGGAATATATTTGATAGGCTAACAACTGTACTGGTAAACCAGTCTGTTTAAGAAGGAAACAAAAAAAGATTAGGAGTTTATGTAGTTCAAAGTTCCCAAGTTTTGATTTAACTGCAACTCCTCTACAAGTTTCTATTTTTGTTCTTGCCTTTTTTTTTTAATGGCTCTTTTAAGAACAAGATAGTGAGTCATACTTTTGAAACTGCTTGTAAATAAAATTAATTTGCAATACTGTATCAGTTCTAGATGTCAATTCAGTAATGGAATCGTAAGATCATACTGGTTTGGACATTGGGAGCTTTCTGTTCTGCTATTCTAATAATCACAGTAGATCTTCTTCCATTATGCTTCTGACTAATCCTACTAATTGGTTTAAAATTTCATTTTAATTTTTTTCTTGTTCTCTTGCTATATTCAGTTAGTCTCAGTGTTTGAAGACTTTCAGTTAGTTCCTTTGGTAGTCTTACACTGAAAAGTTAGTTACTGCAAATTGTACTTTATCTTGTTCTAGGTTCAAGATGCTGGGCAGGAGATGGTGGCGTCTTCTGGCACACCAGGATCAGGCAAATCGAAGGTAATCAGTCCTCACAAACCTAATTTATTTGGATAGCAGTAGTTGCAAGGGTTACAGCTTAGCATGCAAGCCATGACTAATAGGAAGACAAAGATATTTTTAACATTTCTGCTAGACAGGAAAAATTAACTTATAAACATTAAGATAAAGTGTTTTGGAAACCATGAGGAAAAAAAATCTCTTTTTGGTATGTTCACTTCCTGTTATATTTGATAAATTAATAGCATCCAGTTTTGGCAGCATGTTTCATAATGGATACAGACATCTTTGCATTTGTTGGAAGTAAATTTAAACAATGACAATGTTAGGTCAGCATGCTATTTTCAAAATAATATTGTTCAAATTGTATTATTGAATTGTAATCATTCCCAAACGAGTTTTCCTAACTGATGCTGCCCAATTGTGTGCTCCAGAATTGTTTCATAAAAGTACAGAATTAGGAGTAGTTTCTGTTACTGTACTTGGAATAACAGATTTGGATAAAAGAACAGCAGTAACTTGGACTGTTATTCTTCTTTGAAATGTTATTCTTCTTGCAAATGTATGGTAAGAGTTTCTTGTCCTAAAATTCAGCTTCTTGGAAGTGAGATGCTAAAATGCCTTGTTTCTGTTTTTCTCTGGGTTAAAGGACACTGGTTTCTCTGATACATACGTTTTTTACAGCTGGACACATTGCCCAAAGAAGACCTCATCAAGTTTGCAAAAAAGCAAATGATGCTTATACAGAAAGTGAAGTCAAGATGTGCAGGTATCTTACTGGAAAGAACAATTTCTGCCTGAATGCTTGGCACTACCTGACCTTTTCAAATATCACTGTGTATTTTTGATAGGTAGATTTAAATTCTAGGCAAAAATCCTAGATTTTATTTTTGTTCAATTTTGCTGTTTATGGTGGGAGGATAAGGACTGAAGTAATTTGATTAAGAAAGAGAGGAAAAGAAGTATTGCTTTTGTTAGGTATTAAATTAATTTCGGTCTGACAGTATGGTATGATGGAACGGTGTAGCTTGTGTAAAAGTTTTAGTGGGATTTGTCATTGTCTGTTCCCCGTTTTGGGGATATAGGTTGCTTTTCAGGCAGTAGATGGGAGGAGGAATGTCTGATAATTTTTTTCATAAATAGTACAATGGCTTCTTTAAGATAGTTTGCTACTTTATATTTGAACATTTGTTGCTTTAACAAGAAATTGTAAAATATACCAAACAAAATTTTATGCTTAACATCTAAAAGTATGTGTAAATCTGTGCTCTCATGTGCTGTCCTTCTCCTCTCTGCTGTCCCTTTTCCTCCAGTGGCCCACTACTTGGACTGGTGTCACTTCCCCTTGTTTGGAATGACACTTATGCTGACTGCTGGTAGCTGCCCAGTGAAGCAATAAGGATATAGGGATGGGCTATACCAGGCTTTTCCTCAGTGTGGTTATTCATAAGATCTTGTTCTTCTGTTTGCTGCTTATTTTTAGAGAACCAGTAGAAACTGAGTATCTTTCCTCTTGATTTAAACTAACCATGAAATAGAAGGCAAGATGATCATCGAAAGAATTTCTATCTGTTATCCCTCTATCCAAAGAAGGAAGTTTTGCTTCCTCAGGAAACCATGCTCAGTGTCAGGACTGGAGAATTAGTACTGAATTTTTGTTCTCTTTCCGTTAGTCCTGTCTATCACTCAGTAACAAACAAAAATTGATGAAATAAAAGACATCTCTGATTTCAATAGAAGTGTTGTCAGGCACTGTATTTACTAGAAATTTGCTACTGTGATGCAACATCAATTCATACTGTGAATTTTTTTTACATTTTAAGAACTGGAGAAAGAAATTGAAGAACTCAGATCTAAAGCAGCTACTGCAGGAGCTGATGATATTATTCAGGTAGGAATATATAATGGGTTTCTACCGTATTACATAAAGTTAGCTGAAGTCCATCCACAGAAATAATTTGGTAAATAGTAAGTAGCTTGAAAACTGTTATCCAAATTGAATGGAATCAATCTGCAAGAATCCAAGACACTTCCTAAAACCTTTTTTATTCCTTCTCCCCTCACATCCTTACTCCATGTGCCAGCAAACACTGTTGGTTCTGTGAGGAATAGTACAGAGTAGTACACTTTCCAGGCTTATCACAGCACTTCAGTACTTGAAGGGGGCTTATAAGATGTAGACGAACTTTTCAGCAGGGCCTGTTGCGATAAAACAAGGGGTAATGGTTTTAAACTAAAAGTGGGTCAATTTAAATTAGATGTAAGGAAGATGTTTTCTTACACAGAGGGTGGTGAAACATTGGAAAAGGTTGCTCAGAGAGGTGGTAGGTTCCCCACCCCTGGAAATATTCAAGATCAGGTTGAATGAGGCTGTGAGCAGCCTGATGGAGTTGAAGATGTCCCTGCTCGCTGCAGGGTGGTTGGACTAGATGGCCTTTAAAGGTCTCTGCCCACCCAAACTATTCTATGACTCTATGAATGTCCCCACCAAGACTTTTCCTTGTATGGCTGGTTAGACCAGTTTTCGTTTATTTTGGAGTGACCATTGCAGAAAGACTTCAGCTATTTGCAAAAGTTCTGAGACAGTCATTTGATGAGATTAGAAACACATAATTAAAGTTGCATGTCACAAGAAGTACTTTTAGGATCTGTCTTTCTCAAGGTAAGGGTCATAGCATACGAAAGTGAAAATTGGTAGTGAGGAGGAATTTCTCAACTGTAGAATTGTTTTGAATAATTTGGATGGAGATTTCTTTTCTACAGAAGGGGAACTTCGCCTCCACCACCTGGTAATAAAAATTAGCTGATCACGAGTACAATTTTTAAAAGAACCCAATATCATTGTTTTAGTCTACTTATTTCGTATCAGTTTTATTTGGGCTGAAAGCAATTTTTAAAACCAGACTGATGTGTTTATTTGACAAAAAGGGTCATAATCAATATGTGAGTTCCTACATTTTGCAGAAATCATTGTTGCCATTGTTACGAAACCCTTCTTTCAATGATCTTTCTCATTTAATATTAGGCTCTCACAGAAAGGCTGGATGTTGTGCTTCTGGAAAAAGCTGAAAGTCAGCAGCAGTGCATAGCTCTGAAAAAAGAAAATATTCAAATAAAGCAAGAAGCAGAGGTACTGAAATGAGCCACAGAACACTACTGAAATATTTCAGAATTATATTTATTTTCTAGGTTTGCCTGTTGTGTATCTAATTTTCATCATTTTCTTCACTTACCTGTGTTCTATCTTTTAAAAAATCTAAAAAAATCTAAAGGCTTTATATATTAAAGCATATTTTCTCTGTACCCCCTAGTTCATGGTAATAAATATAAAATTCTTACATACACTGTCTAGATCCACAGATGAGAGAAGAATTCAGTCTGGACGTTAAAAGCCTACATAGGATTCAATCCATGAGCTCTGTCTTTCCATGGGAGATACAAGATTTACCTTTAGATATTCCTAAGAAGGAGCCTGTCAGCCAAGGCACCTATATTATATCAATAATCTCAATTAATAATAAAGTGAAGACCGAATTGCTTGCAATTGATGGACATTGTTACATTCCAGATACCTGAATTTGATGCACTAAAACTAATCTGATCTTTAATACATTATCAGAATAGTTGCTAAAGCTGAAGTCTATCGTGACCATTTTGTGAAATTATGCTGGTAAACATGATTTAGGACTTAGTTCTCCTTTCTCATTTTGCAAATGTTCTTGTCCTCTGTGCAGTGTCTTCTGAATTGAGTTGTCCTAATACAGTTAGATATTTAAAAGCTATAACAGTTTTTAAAACTAGGGACTATTACATTTTCTAATTCATTGTTATAAACAGTTCACTTGGAAATTCTGTGTAATTCTAAATTACCAGTATTTAATAATGTGCTTGTTTTTTTAGGCTGCAGCAGCTAAAACAGAAGAATTGCAGAAACAACTGGAACAATCAAGTATTGACTCTCTGGAAGAAATAAAAGCTCTGAAGAGTGAATTAGCAAATGCACAATGCAAGCACAATGAGGATTTAAAAAAGCTGAAGATGGAATTAGATGAACAAGTGAAGAAACAAATGGAGCTGATGGAACAGGTTGAATGTCACAGTGATAGTCAAAAAGAAGTTAAAAGATTACAAGATGATGTCCAAAGAATTAAATCTACTTATGAGGAGCAAATTTTGTGTCTGAACAAGCAGTTGGAAGCTGTGAATGAAGACAAAAACAAAGAAGTGACAAATCTGCAAGAAACTATTAAAAGCAACTCTCAGTGTTACTATAATGAAATAAAAAATCTGAATGAAGAGCTTAAAAAATTAAAAATTGCCCATCAGGAAGAGGTGTCAGAATTGATGCATCGGATTGAAATATCATCTAAAGAAAATGAAGAAAAGCAAAATCAAATAAATCAGTTACAACACGATTTGGCAGAGAAAAATGCCAAGGATGAAATGCGTGCTCATACTGACCAGCGTGAATATGACTTGGAGCTGCTGAGAGAAGTCTTAAATAAAAATTTAGAAAACAAGATAGATGTTGCAGATACACAAGAAGAAGCTTGGGTAGAAGCAAAAATGGAAGAAAAGGTTAGGTACCTGGAACATAGTTTAGAAGAACTCCAGTCCCAACATAGTATATTAAAAGATGAGTTAACTTACATGAGCAATGTCAAGATAAAACTGGAAGAGGAAATCCATCGTATGAAGGATGAGTACTTTCATGAGCGGGAAGACTTGGAGTTTAAGATAAATGAATTGCAGCTTACTAAAGAAGATTACTGTTGTGTAATTGAAAAACTAAAATTGGAGCTTCAAGCAGCAGGACAGCACTATGAAACTGCTGCAAAAGAGCACAAATTAGAGATTCAGACTCTAAAAGATCAACACAAGAGAGAAATTTCTGAACTAAATGAAACTTTATTATCTGGTTCTGAAAAAGAACAGATGGCATTAGTTTTTGAAATGCAGGAACTTAGAGAACAACTTGAAAAACTAACTCAGGAGAAAGAAGAAGCCGTGTCCAGTTACAACAGCCTGAGAGAAACAATGGAAACTCTACAGGCTGAGCTAGGTGAATCTGCTGGAAAGATCAGCCAGGAGTTTGAATCAATGAAACAACAGCAAGCTTCTGATGTCAGTCAACTGCAACAGAAACTCCGGGCTGCTTTCAATGAAAGGGATGTTCTTCTTGAAACTGTAAATCGCCTCCAGGAAAAAGTAGAAAAATTGTCATCTAATCAGTTAGAGGTAGAAGAACTTAAATCTAAAATTGTTAGTCTTCAGGAGGACAATAACACAATGACAAGCTCCATTGACCAAAAAGAGATTACTGTAAGAGAACTGGAAGAGAAGATCGTTGCTCTTACTGATCAAAACAGGGATATTTTAAATGATGTAAAATGCTTGGGTGAAGAAAGAAAAACTCTTCAGGAAAGGTGCAAGCAAGAACAAGTTAAAATTCAGGAACTTCAGCAAGAAGTAGATGTTGCTAACCAATACAATAATGACCTGAAGGAAAAGGTAGAGGAATTAACAGAGAAACTGAATGAAGCTTTCACTTCAAAGGGTGAAAATGCTCAAATGCTAGAGCAACTAGAAAAACAGATTGAATGTCTTGTGCATGATAAAGAGCAGCTTTTATCTGAAGTATACACTCTTCGTGAGGAAAATAAGAAACTCATTCGGGAAAAAGGCGAATTAAGTGAAGAGCTGGGAAAGACTACATCTGAAAAAGGTGTTTGTTTAGTATTGAAAGAGCAGTCTGAAAACTTAGAAAAGAAACTACAAATGATGACTGCAGAAAAAGACCATATAGCAACATCACTTGAAAATGAACAAGTGCACACATCCCTTGTAAGAACTCAGCTGTGCCACCTACTTGAGCAAGTGGGGTTCAACATTTCAGATTCTAATGAAGAATATGATTCTCTTAACTTGATAAAAATTGCAAATGAATGCTTGTCAAAAATTAAGGAAGAGCAGTGCCTTGCTCTACAAAAGGAGGCGGAAGTAGTTCATTTGCAGCAGGAAGTTGAGAGATTAGAGGAAGAAAATGCAGCTCAACATAGAGAACATAGATCCCTGATTCAGGATTTTGAAAAAGAAAAGAATCTCTTGAGAGAAGAACTGGAAGGAGTGTTGTCTGAAAAAGAAGCGCTTCAACATGATATCCAGGAGCTGAGGAATGTCAGTGAAAAAACAAGGATTGAAAATCAAGATCTTGTAGCTAATATTGAAGAGATCAGTCAAAAACTTGCTCTTTATGAACATCAAATACAAGAACAGCAAAAAGGATCTGAAAAACAAGACGACTTAAATTTCATTCTGGAACAAAAGGAAACTGAGCTTAGAAATGTGAAAGACGAACTGAGTTCTCTAAAGGTTATATTTTGTTATTGAAGTATAAAGACTAAACCTCTAAAGTCTTCAGAATTAAGGTTCAAAAAATACTTTCAATTCTCTCTTTTCTTTTTTTTTTTCTTTTTTTTTTTTCCCTTGGCCTGAAAGTGAGTTTCCCGTCTAGAAAGCACATGTTTCTGAGTTTTCTAGCACCTCAGAATTCCCTTCTTTCCCCCAGGAAAAAAATATTAAACAAAACCAATCATAAACCTTTTTTGACACAAGTTGCTTGTACTTCCTTCCTATCAATATCCCTTGAAGCAACCAATTGACTAGATGGACTAACTGACCTCATAATCTTTCACCTCTAACTTCCTGTGGTTCCATCTCAAACAATACTGCTTGATCTGCATTAACTTCAGGTCTTGGGAATTGCTGGTTATGTAAAGCTGACAGCTGCAGAATGAGGGTGTCTCCCCTTTTTTTGTCCTTGGATAGGAAGGAAAGCAGCTCTTAAAAGGCTGGAATGTTCTGTTTTCAATATAACTGTACTTTCACCAAGCTGATATGAAGTTGCTCATAAAGGCTTTCTTGGTAGTAAGAATGTAGACAGTTTTAGCTGTAGCTGAAACTTCTGATGGCTTGTTAGGGAAAATACAGGTACCACAAAGAAATTTTTGTAATACTTCTTATATCTTTGTTTATAATACAGAATTTAATGGAGACAATGACTGAGAAAACTGATCAACAGTCTTCAGTAGCAGAGCTTCAAGAAAAAATTGGTATCTTTCTCACTTGTTTTTTTTAATATAAATGGTTTGGCTTCTTTGGATTGTTACTTTTTCTTTCTTTGCATAATTGTCCTGTATTTCCACAAGTCGAGGAAGATGGGGAAGTAGATATTAATGCAGCTTCCTGCAATATACCTTCCATTGGGAATTTAAAATGTTGTTAGCAATTTTAAGTTGATATGATTTGGTAATTTTTAAGGCTTTTTCTTCCTCTGTACATCTGTCTATAAACAGTGTAGTGGATTTAATCTTTATTTTTTAAACGTGGGAAATTTGTCAGTAAGAATCCCTGAGGCTACCAGAAGGAAAGGGAAGCAACACTGCCAAAACTACTGTTGCTTTATTGCAGTTATCCCAAGACATTAGCAGGAAAATGCTTCTGAGTTGTTAAATTTATGTAGAAGTAGACAGGAATATGGCTCTTAACTGTGATGGAAACTTCTGAAATGGGGAAAGATTGTCCAGGGAAAGATTGCCCCTAAGCTCTCTGTGTGTCTGGATGTCTTTGCTCCAAATTAAATGCTTAACTGAATGAAACACTTGAACATCTCCCCCTGCTTTATATTTTGTTTGGTTTTAAAGTCATGCTGATATTTGTGTTCGAATTGAATTTCATTTCATTTCACTTCTTGGGAAGAAATGGAAAGGTGTAATTTTTAATTTTCTTCTGTATTTTTTTTAGGGATGCTCGAAAAAGAATCTGCTGAAAAAGGAGAGAAGCTAAACAAAATTAAGGTGGTTGCTGTGAAAGCAAAGAAAGAATTAGATGCCAGCCGAAAAGAGGTACCCTGACTACTTCCCAATATGAAGAAGATTCTGCATGGGGGGTTTTGTTTTAATGACACACATTTCTTTTTATTAAGATACAGACTCTGAAGGAAGAGTTGGAGTTGGTTCGATCAGAAAAAGATCAGTTGTCTGCGTCAATGAAAGGTGTAATTCAAGGAGCTGAAAGCTATAAGGTAAGAGTAGTGCTGCATTCACAAAAGACAGTAAACTGTCAGAAAATACTTCGGGTTTGAAGCCTAGCCTGAATATACATTGCTATTTACTTGCACAACTATATTTGGCAAAAAAAAATTGTCAGTGCAGTTGAATACCAGAATCCAGAAATGTAAGGTTCTCTTAATGGAACCGTGCAGCTGCTGTCAGAAGAAAATGAGGCACTTCCTTTCTACTGGAGTGTTATTTTTAAACCTTTTGAATCTAGCATCATACATACCAAGCAATGTGTTGCAGAGGCAAAACATAAATCCCTGTGAATTCTTCAAAAGTTGAAGATCCATTTGAAAATCCTTAAATGATGAAGACAGACTTGTAATTCCTTGGGAGCAAGTCATCTTGGAGTACATCTCTGGGCACATGAAGGCAGAAGCGCATGACAAGTCAGCATTGCTTCCCCAAGAGAAAGCTGTTCCCCATAAGGCTTATGATGAGAAGCTGAGGGAACTTGGGTTGTGTAGTCTGGAGAAAGGCAGCCTTGGGGGAGGCTTTATCGCTCTCTACAACCACCTAAAGGAGGGTGTAGCCAGGTGGGGATCAGTCTTTTCTCCCAAGCAACAAGTGATAGGACAGACGGAAATGGCCTTAAGTTCCACCAGGGGAGGTTTAGATTGGATGTTAGGAACAATTTCTTCACAAGAAGGGTGCTAGGCATTATACCGGGAGCAATGGAGTCACCGTCCCTGGTGGTATTTAAAGTATAATAAGTAAACACAGCAAGTACTTTATATACAAGTATATAAAGTAAACACAGCACTTAAGGATGTGGGTTAGTGGTGGATTTGGCAGTGCTGGGTTTACAGTTGGACTCAATGATCTTAAAGGTCATTTCCCATCTAAATGATTCTGTGACATCATTGAGAGTGTTGCATCCAGTCTTGTCCTTCCTTCTACCCCCAAATAGAAGAAAGACATTGATAACTTGAAGTGATTTCAGTGGAGGGATGACCAGGTTGGTCCAGCGACTGGAATAAGTGATGAGAAGTTGCTCAGCCTGGAGAAGACTTCAAAGGAACCTAATAGAAGTCTTCCAGTACCTACAAAGACATTATGAAGGGAACAGAGTCAGGTTGTTAATGGTGGTGCAAGATAAGACAGTAGTCCTCAATTGGAATGAGAGATTCCAACTGGATACATGGATTTTTATGCTATGAGAATGGTTGAGCTTTGGAATAGGTTGTCCAGTGGAGTAGCCATCTCCACCCTTGGAGACAGGTCCTTGGAAAGACCTGATTGGACAAAATTCTGAGCAACCTGGGCTCATCTCACTGCTGACCCTACTTTAAGCAGGAGTATGACACCTGCTGAGCTGTCTTCCAACCTGAATTATTCTAGAATTTCATGAACTGAAAGGAGTTTCTCCCAGAGCCTGTAATGGAATCATAGCTTTAATTTCATTCTGATATTTCTGATGTTGCAGTAGGATAACTCATATACTGAAATATAAGGTAAGCACACCTCAGAGATATAGAATGTGCTTATGCAATACATATTGTAAAAAATTATGCCTTTGTGTTTGTATGTGTTAAGAATCTTTTGATGGAATATGACAAGCAAGGAGAACAGCTGGATTCTGAAAAAGGCAGAGCAGCTAATCTTGAACGTCAGATAGATGACCTCACAAGACAGCTACAGGTGTCATCCGAGCAGGTCAGTTTCTGTATGTGGGTCTGATCTATTGATAAGTACCATAAAAATTAGTTTCTGCCTGTTGGGTGCAAGTAATTACATGATTGTTACTATAGTTTCATAACCTAAGTGTGTTTTGAATAGTGACTTGAAATTCAGAGTAGTTTGTTCCTTTTCAACATCTGATATCTTACCTGGGCCATGAGAAAGATTGATGATCTAGAATGTCTGGCTTTGTCAATAGAAAGAGTTTAGTTTATCCCAGTTCAACTCACAGAAAAGAGCAGATCATCTCTGGTTTGGTTTTGGACCTACAGCTCTGCCGCAAGTATCAAACTTGCACTGTTTTCTCTGACTGCATACCTGTACTTCTCATGAAGTGCAGTAACCTTTAACGGAGACATTTTTTCTTCTATTTCTTCAACAAAATGTGGGCTTGGGGTTTTTTTAATTTTTTGTTTAATCAACAGTGTTTAAATATACTAAATGAATTATGGATTTTGCATTTTTCACAAGAATGAGAGTTTAAGATGCATTGTAGAGTACTGTAGTGGCATTCAGAGGAGTCTAAGATGGTAATTAAGGAACTGTGAGACACATTTTTGCAAAGCTAGCTGCAATGGGTTTGGTATTTAGGATTTAATCTCCCAGGCCCCATACACCGAAGATCCACCTAGGCCACTGTTTCCTTACAAACACAAGCCAGTAGTGAAAATCATAGGAAGAAATAAGAAATAATAGTATATATTCTGCTGATTATGCAGGCACTGCATTTTTCAAGTTTGTTATAAAGAATTTGTAAATAAAACACTGGTTAGGTAATTGACATCTTTCACTTATACTGCATTCTTAATAGGCAAAATAAAGACTAAGATACATCACTGAAGATGTCAAAATTTAATCTGTTACAGTCACTGCAAAAGTATGCCAGATGCAGCAGAGTTCTTACTATGTGCTGATGGAAGGCTTGGTGGTTCAGTCAAAGCTTGCAGTTCAGCCTATTTTAGGAGTTACTACTATGATCATTTGTTTATAAATACAGCACTGGTATTTGAAGTGTGGCAATAAGTATTGAAATACTGTATTGTTGCAAGGGGAAGGTGGTTCTTGCAGAAAGCATAAATTTTGAGGTATTTTTTTCAGATTTCTTTTAATTCTTGCCATCTTACAGTAAGAAAGCTGCTCAAATTAACAAAATAACCAAAATGTGCTAATGGCTTTAATTCCGCCTGTTTATTAATCTGATTTAAAAGAATTAAGCTGGGCAAGACTCATCTGTAGGAGTGTTGTGTGTTAGGGATTTGGATAGAAATCAGTGTTGGGATTTTTTTTTAAATATAGAAAATATTTTATCTGTTAACATTGCACATAAATTCAGCTTATGTTTTTATCATTCCACTGTGCTAATTTCAGCATGATCAGTTACGCTCTGCAAATGAAGACCTCCTGGCTCGTGTTGAAACACTGCAAAATAATGCTAAGCTGCTGGAAACTCAGATACTGGAGACACAAAGAGCCAAGGCAAAGGCTGACAAAGAACTAGAAGCTGAAAAGCTTCTAAAAGAACAGAAAACAAAGGTAGTACTTTGTAGAGATGGTGAATGGGTTGAAGCATTGCTTTCACTGGATGCGATTTCTGTTAGACCTTTGTAAACTGTCTTTTCATAGATCAGGTTCCGTACTTTCTCTCCTTGTTACTTAACTGTCCTTTCTGAAAACTTGATCTGTTCATTGAAAGAACTTTGCAAGGCTGTCAATTCAAGTAGGTTGGGGGTAGTTACAGAGTGTGAAAACCACCTCATAGGATTGTTGGTTTTTCTCCGGTTTACAGTGATTTCCTAAAAAAGGAATCAACTATCTTTGTAGAACCCAAGTGTGTGTGTGTGTGTGTGTTGTGTGTGTCTCTTAAGTATAAAAAGATGCTGACATCTGTTTTGAAATTGGACTGCATAATTGACAACTATTTAAATTTCAGGAATATAGTGGTGCTCTCCGAGAAATGGAGGAGCTTCAGATGCAACTTCAGAAGGAAAAGAAACATCTGCAGAAAACTATGCAAGAACTAGAGCTGGCCAGAAAGGTAGGGTTGCTGTCCATGTTAGTGCTTAATGGACTACCAAAAATTTTGGCCCATCTGGCTGTGTCAAATGCCTCCCTTTCTGGTCTGAGGATTTTAAAGCCTGAGGTTTGCAAAAGGGAAAATGTGAGGGCTTTTACCCCAGTTGTGTGCTGGAGAGCTGAAGTGTACTTTTGGGGTTGGTTTCGTTTTTATTTTTTGTTTGTTTCTTTAGCTTGGGTTACATTGCCTTTCATGAGTAGAAATAGGAATAGAATTCAGATGTCTGGAGTACGTATGTAGTGTACTGTTAAGAAATTGCCTTGGTTGTAAGGACTGAAGATGACAGAAGCTAATACATACAAAACACGTACTGATAAAACTAATAACAGGTTTTTCAGAGGTTTTGGTTCTTGTTTGAAAACAGATTATTTACTGAGGATATGGAAACCCAATGGATGGGTGGTATTTGTGGATATGGATAGAGACAAAATTTTTGTCTGATGGGCAGTATAGTTTTTTACAGAATTACAGAAGTCGTAGCAGCCAAGGCAAATTGTAAGCTCTAACTTCATTTTGTGTACCTTGCAGGATGCTCAAAAGAGTACACTGATGGATATGGAAATAGCTGATTATGAAAGGCTAGTAAAAGAACTTAATCAGAAGATTACTGATAAAGACAGCAGAATAGAAGATCTTGAGCAAGAAACAGGGATTCAGAAACAGAAACAAGAGACCCTACAGGAAGAAATAAGTAAGTAAGCTATAAACAAAGATTCACTAGGGTCTAATTAGCAGTGGTAAAAAATACAATTCAGAAACAACTTCTTAAGTCAGCAAGTGAGAGTAAGCTTCGCAGGGAATACTAAACAGTTGCATCAGGGAAGCAATTTTGTCTTAGAGGAACCTTTACTAGATTATCTATCACTTAATCCAGAATTCAGCACTTAAAAGCCAATTTGCCTGCCTGATATACTGTGTTTCTTACCTGATTAAGTTATTCATAAGTTCTAAATATTGGTGACTGACAAGGGTTTCATTCTGATATACCACACTCATAAAACTTTATTGATTAGCATGTGGTTAAAAATTCCATTTCTTCCTATCCTCAAGTGTAAATCTTAAAACCATTTCACTTATTTGAAGATCTTTGTGATAACTTTGAAAAAGGATACTAGAGTTACTGTAAGCTACTTGTTTGCAGCTCTTAAGGAATGTGTTAGAATTTGTTTAAATATTTTCCAGCATTTTTAAGGAAATACAAGAGGGAAAGTTTCCTTTGCATATAATTGTTGTTTTCTGCATTAGAGTCACTTCAGTCAACTATGCAACAGGATGAGGAAAGAAATGCCAAGATAAAACAACTCCTGGTAAAAACCAAAAAAGAACTGGCTGATTCAAAACAAGCTGTAAGTCCAAATGCTAATGATTGTGTATTCTATTTTTAAACTAAATTTTATAAAGCAGCTGGTAGCTGAATTTTTAGATTGCTGAGGTTTGCGGTTAATTTTAATATCCAGGTAATTTTATCTTGCAGGAAAATGACCATCTAATGTTGCAGGCATCATTGAAAGGGGAACTGGAAGCCAGTCAACAGCAAGTGGAAGCCTATAAGGCAAGAAACTTCACTTTTTTGTTAGTACAAGTTCTCTCATTTAAATACTAAGGGTGTGATTTATACTGGGCACATGGAATATAGGCTGAAGAATAAAGAGGTGCTGTTTTTACTTTTAGGTTACTGGTTCTTTCTCTTAAATGAGTTTTTTCTGTTTGCTGCTTTCCCCAAATATTTTTCCTGTGATTTTTTTTTGAAGCGGATTTACCCTGTCTTTTTCCTCTTTCCCTTTCCACCAAAGGAGAGGACTGTGGAGTTTGAAGCTTGTAACTGGAATATATTTTTAAATGATTCTTTTAAAATGGAAGTTGCTCAGTTTTAAAACAGAAGAGCACAACATTGTCAGAGAAAGTTTAAAGTGTTGTCCATCTGTATATGGAATAGGAATGGAATGGAATAGGAATGGAATAGGAATAGGAATGGAATGGAATGGAATGGAATGGAATGGAATGGAATGGAATGGAATGGAAGAAGCAGGGAAGGGAGACAGGTTGGCTTTCTTAAATGCTGCAACACCAGCATTGTAATTTTATCTTCAATTCTTTCTTTAAAACAACATCACTTTTTAAAAATTAATACGTGGTAACCCATGTTTATTTTTTTTAATTCTATTTTTATTTTATTTAATTGGTATTCACCAGTTCTGTGCAGGAATTACTGTAGTAGAATCCTAGGTGGCGTGGTCCCTTGAACAAGGAAGAAATGTTTTTGTAATAGTGAAATTTTCAACTGACTTTTTCAGATTCAAGTGGCTGTACTGACATCAGAAAAGCATAAAGTTCAGGAGCAACTGCGAACATCTTCAGAGCAGCACCAGCGTATAATGAGTGCTTGCCAGCAAAAAATTGCAACCCTGCAAGAAGAGTGCAGAACAGCCCAGGTATTCCAGTGGAAGAAGTAATCTTAGAGACTTATGACGGGAGATTTACTGCACTCTCTGCTTCTTCAAAAATATTTTGCAGATTTTTCACTCTCCTTTTTGTCTGTCAAGAATTAAGAATTACCCCCGTAATTGAGTGGTGGTATAAAGGACAAGCCAGACTGTCCTGGTTGACGTGTATCACTTGGGGTGACACATCTGGATTTCCATACTTCTGTTTCCAGTAGGGAAAAACTTGTGGTAGCAGGGAGCCAGGGGTTATTTAAGATGATGAGTAAGTATCATCTTAAATAAACCCTTCTCTCAGGGAAAAGAAAAGTCTTTAAAGAAAAGAGCACAAACAAAGCAAAGGAATATAACTTGCTTCATGTAAAACCAATTGACACAGATACCACTTTAAAAGAAGAAAAGCTGTGAGAAATATATTTGCAAGCATCTTTTCATATGCTGAAATATGAGCAGCTTCTTAATTGGCAGCTGAACTACATGCAAAACTGACACTATTGCTGAAGTTTATTATTATTTCTGGGATTTTTTTGCTCATATGACACTGTTTGATGGTCCTGGAATGCAGCATTTGCATTGGAGACAAACATTCAGAATATAGTAGGGCTGTTATGTTCAAACCACCTTTATGGAGATTACTGCGCTACTCTATGGCCACTGCTGTATGGTAGGTGTGCATCCTGCAGGTAAGTAACAGCTGAATGCAGCCTCTCAAAAAAACTTCCACATTTTAAAAAGGTGAACTGAAATGGACAAACTTTGTGGTTGCTGCTTCAGGAGGTTTGCCTTAGTTGTGCTGGTACACATGGAGCATGGTTTTACAAATATATTCTTCATACCTGGGTGCTTACAGTACCTGTCTGTGGTGGCTTGCTCTGTGATGCTGTGACATCAGCAAGGTGGTTGTAGATCTTCCATATTGGCATGGCTTGAACATCTTGGAAGATTAGCTTTCCTATTCAGATGCCATACATCTGGAAAATAGATATTATCACAAGGTTATTAGCAAAAGAAAATCCCTCTAAAGGAAAGGTGGACACCAAAGCAGACAGTAGAAAACAAAGTCATGCTGACATTTAAGGCTGTGTACATGAGGGTTTAGGAATATTCTAGCTCACATAGTTTGACAGGATGAAAAGCAAAGGATTAATTTAAAAAAATGACCACAAATGTATAGACTCTGAAAATCTGGAGCAGTGGCTAATCAGTCAGTTCTGTAGAATTTCACTTACTAGTTCAGCTGAAGGGAAAGTTTCCAAAATCCTCCTCTTGGAGATGAGAGCATTTTAGTTATCTGTAAATGGGAGTGACTAATGAATCCATAAGCTTGTCCTAAGATCCAAGAAGGAAACCTGCATCAGTGTTTTGGGTTTTTTTTAGAGGAATGTACAACATGAGTACTGTAAGAATGGCAATAATCTTTGCTGTATAGTGTACAGTCAAGGATGAAGCTTCTACGATCTGAGTCAATTTTCTGTATGTCCACAGAAACTCATGTAACAGCTGCATTTAGAAGAAAAGACAGACCAAATGCCTTTACAGTCAACTAGAATATTGTATCTTGTGCTGTGTAATACCACTGCAAGACTGACTTAACTCCTCAGAATTATGCATAACTTTATGGCACATTAGAATTTTTGTCACCTTTGTAGTATTGGAGAGAAACAGAATTATACCTCATTTTGTATTTTCTGTCACCTTTGCCTTCATTTAAAGCTATTGATAGAACCCCTGGCCTGCGAATCTCTCAGTTGAGTGCAGTTTTTGAATTTTCAAGTATTCTTTCCTTTCTCTAACACTGGAATGTTGAAAATCAGTGTCTCAAGTTTCACATTTTATGACACACAGTTAAAATCTAAAGAAACATTATCTGTTACAGTGGTCACTGTTTTAATTATCTATTTAAAAGAAGGAAATGTAGCAGGTGGTTTTCATTTTTTTCAGTGTAAGATGCACTTCATTGTAGAGAAATAAAGGAGCAATAGTCAATAGTATAACTTACAGGTTTGTTTTCTGTGTGATAGGCTGAACAAGCATCTGTTACATCTGAATTTGAGAGCTACAAAGTCCGTGTTCATAATGTTCTAAAACAGCAAAAGAATAAATCTGCTGCTCGGACAGAAACTGAAGGAGCCAAACAAGAAAGGTAAAACTAACATTTTTACTTGACCTGTAGTCTGACTGTGGCACTGCCTAGCTGAATAGAAATCAGTTTCTACTGTTGTGGTGCTACATTAGTTCTAGCTGGATTTGTCTTTTTAACCATTGTTTTTGTGTAGATTACCTATTGTTACAGTTAAAAGGAAAAGTAAGGTCTTAGGAAGTTTTTTATGACTCTTATGAGCAGAAATTAGCCAGCACATTCTGTGTAGACTTGACATGTTGTTCTCTCTGACGTGAAGTAGCCAAGTGCCAATTGCAGCTAAGAAGAAAAGAGCAGATTGGTTCAGTTCAGCTGAGCTCACTTTGAACTTTTTCAGGAATGAGTGGTTTAGTTTAGGTAAAGCTCTGGATGCCAATTCAGTCATCAGTTCCAGCAGATTTGTGAGATCCTGTGTGTTTTATCATATGAGGAAAGACTTGGAAGAAAAAAGTTACACTACCAGAAGTTCCCTGAAAATCCTTTTAAGTACAGTCATAAGCCAGGTGAATTCAGATTTGCTTCAGAAAATGTCTCAACTCACTTGAAAAGTCAACCAGTTCATGCACGTTATTTTTATAAGTCGTTGATGGCTGCCCTTGGTGACAGACTGGGCATTTATGCGTGGAATGTCAGGATTCGTTTCTGACACCGACCTTCAGTCGGTACCGACAATTGCAGCCAAAAATCCACCAGAGGGCGACTCGTGCTTTTTTAGAGGACGTGGGTTTAGGGTTGGTTTGGGGTTTTTGAAACATTCTTGCCTTTGAAGCAACAAAACTGCAAGAGTTGCATTTCTTTATCTTTCCTCTTTGCAGAATTTTAAGAAGTTCTGGTATTGTTTTGGGGTTTTATTGTGAGACCTATCTTGGAAACAAATTGGATAAGCAATAAACAGATGACAAATGGTTTCCAAAGAAATTATTTACAAGTATCAACCCTAAGGATTAGTGAGATATACAGTTCATGAGATAATGGGGGGTCTGCATATATAAATACAGAAATCAGTAAAAATAGAATGTGTGGGACTTAATTTTTTTTTTTCTTCCTGATATATCTGATTTTGATTTGTTTCTGACCAACTGTGTTTATCTGTTATGGACTTGATGTTGCTTTCTAGTTCTTTGCTCAAAATCTACTCCAACCGTTTGTCCCCTGTATTTGGTCTTATTGAACTGATGTGCATTTACTAAACAAACAAAAAAAGGCCTCACCACTTTTAAGAAGAAATTTTTTCTCCCATCTGAATCCCATACATTTTCTTTCTGTCTTGGCCCTCCTTGAAATAGAAAGTGCTATCAGTCATGCTTTCTACCCCAATAGTTGCATTGCCAGCAGTTCAGATGGGATGTGGCAAACCTATTTGTATCTATATTGAAACAGGATCTGACTGTTTCTGCTGTAGCCACATTCTAAGATGATTTTGGTCTTAGTGCTGTGTTGATTTAATTAATAAATACACAAATTGGATCAGCTATCCAAAATGTTGTGGATATCGTATAGGTTCTGAAATAATTAATTGTTTTAAATGCATGTTGCATATACTCCTTTTTCTTCCACGTGCAGGGAACAGTTGGAAATGGTGATAGATCAACTTAAAGTTAAGCTGCAGGATGCTCAGCATAACTCACAGATGAATGTATCTGAACTCCAGGCATTGCAGTCTGAACACGACACCCTGCTGGAAAGACACAATAAGATGCTGCAAGAGACTGTTGCAAAAGAAGCAGAACTCCGTGAAAAGTATGGTCTGCTGATTAATAGATACAGATATTTTATTTTGTTTGAACTTTAATATCTTGGCATGTAGAAGCCTGTAAGTGTACTTCACAAAGAAGGGGCGTGTTCTTGAGAAAGTTAAAGAAATTTTCAAAAGGATTGTTTGCTATTTTTCATGAGCCATCAGAAGTCTCAACAATGACAATGAAATAGTAGCTGATCAGAGAATTTGAGATTTTTGCAAGCTTTCTACCTCTTAACTATCAGATCTAAAACTTAACATTTTTAAAGGACATTGACTATTTGTAAGTCTAATGCCCAGCACTACATTTGTGTTGTACTGCTCTACTAAATTTTATGGATGTTTCCTATTAAAAAAAATAAGATAGTTATATGCAAAGCAAACAAGTTCACTGACAAAATACCCAGTTCTTGTCCACCAAAGTGCCTTTCTTACAGAAAGTACTGTATTTTGAGTTTGTGCTTGCCACAGTCTTAATTTGCTGTTACTTTCAAAATTAAAGGAATCTGTTTAATCTGTATCACATCTTGAGAAATCACATGAGTACCTGATACTTGAACTCCTCAAAAAGAGTCTGTCCTCATCTTTTCTTCTCCATTTAGGGTACAAAGAAGTTCACATGAGGGATTAATTAGAAATTACAGATTGGTATTAGGAACTGTTGACTTTTTGTCACTGTCTTTGTACAGTTTTATCTGTTCCTGATAGCTACATAATGATTCACTACGGTCAACCAAATTATGTCCTGCATTTTTCTGGAAACAATCCATTTCACAGTAGGTTCCCTTTATACCTAGACACTGGTCTTTGCTACTCTGGCTCTGTTTAAGTCTGTGTGCTTATAAAGGCAAGTCCTGGGCTTAGTCTTTCCATAAATGCACTTGTTTAATTGCTTGTGACTTTTTTTTTGTCATTATAGATCATATCTATATTATATATTATTATTTAATATATTTAATTGCTTGTGACAGTTTTGTCATGCTTCTGGAGTACTTCCACACCAGGTACAATTGATGAGTTACTGACATTTTCCTTGCTAACAGCTACACTCTTCTGCACTGGAAGTTGAGGTTTAAAAAAATTGAACATACCCTCTTAGAAACCTGTGTTTTTAGAACGCATAAGTCCACAAGTGTTTGGTAAACAGATGTTATAGGAAGTGGACTATAAGTGACATGCCCTGTATGACGCTATAAACAGTCATGATGCAGTTTTAGAATTTAAGAATGTTTAGACCACGATGTCTGTTAAGTCTTTCTTTATTTCCCAAAGATGTCTGAATTTTTGTTCTGAAATAGAAGTCAAGTTTACATAGCACAGTGGTGGCATATGATAGGCAATAAGTGTAACTTTTTCAGTCTCAGATTTTCCCTGTAAAAAGAGGACTTTAAATGAAAAAAAGTTGCACCCACAGTCATTCTAAGATAATCATACACATGAAAATGGAAAACTGCCTCAAACTGTAAAAATTTTGAAATGTAAAAATTACATTTTTACATTTGCTGTTTGTGTCTTACCGTTTGTGCATGCACTGTTTTCAGACTCTGCACAATACAGTCTGAGAACATGGTCATCAAAACAGAGCACGCCCAGGCGTTGGGTCAGCTGACAGCCCAGAATGAAGCTCTCCGGAACAATTTCAGAGATCAGGTCAGGAACCTGCAAGAAGAGCACAGGAAGACAGTAGAGACACTTCAGCAGCAACTCTCCAGGGTAGAAGCTCAGCTCTTCCAACTCAAGAGTGAACCAAGCACTAGAGGTAACTTCCAGGCAGAATACCAGTTTTTCATGGATTAGTTACAGATTTGTGTACCTGAGTCTGAAGCTAAAACATGCTTACAGTGTTTGATTCTGTAAAATCACCAGAGACTTTTTCTGGAAAATCTGCAGCATGCTGTATCAGTCCACAGATACCAAGTCAGGAATGTGTCTTTGTTATTATTTACTGTCACTTCAGAATCCTAAGGTGCTTAAATACATCCAGAGGAGGGCAACAAAGGTGGTGGAAGGGCTGGAAGGACTGTCCTGTGAGGAGCAGCTGAGGACTCTGGGTTGGTCTGGTTTGGAGGAAAGCAGGATGAGGGCAACCTCATTGCTGTCTTACAGATTCCTGAGGAGGTGAAGTGAAGAGGGAAGTGCTGAGCTCTTCTCCCTGGTACCCATGTAGGGCATATGGGAATGGTTCAGAGCTGCCATGGGGAGGTTCAGACTGGATGTTAGGAAGCGTTTTCTTACTGAAAGGGTGGTCAAACTCTGGAACGGGCTTCTTAAAGAGCTGATTGATGCCCCAAACCTGTCAGTGTTTTAAGAGGCATTTCGAAAATGCCCTTATAATAATAATCAAATGTTTTAACATTTGATCAGCCCTGAAGTGGTCAGGCAGTTGGACTAGATACTTGTTGTAGGTCACTTCCAACTGGAACTCTTCTGTTCTAGAATTTGCATCACTGGTATCTATTCTGCAGTATCTGCATTGTCAGACAGATGGAGGGAAATTACTTTGTAAATATTTGGGGTTCTTATCAGGTTGTCTCAGGTTTTGGAGCATGCTGGACATCTGCCTCCAAGTATGAGGTGTAAAGCTAAAGAAAAGTGTATGGAAAGCTGTTTTAACAATGTTTGTTATTTGTATACATGCTATTTATTAATATACTTGCTGTTTGATCCTTCTTCAAATTTAAGATTTTACTGCCTTCAAGCTCAAGTGCTATTTTTGTAGCTGTAAAGTTACTAATCAGGATGTAGTTGGACATTTGCCAAGCAGCAGGAACAGTTTAAGAAGTTACTATGTTACTACTGAAGCAGAAGGGTCATGCACACAGTAATAAAGCAGAAGAATTTACACCTCCCATAGGACTGGTGGAAATAAAAGCGAATTCTGTTATGCATTAAAAGTACTTGTTACTCTTAGCATAGGTAAAACACATCTTCAGGGAAATATGCATGAAGGCTTCATAGTCACTGAAATAAAAATTGCCAGTCAAGTTTGGGTTTAGAACCAGACTTTTGGAGGTGAAAGGCTGTATTTTGCTATTATAAATGTTAAGTGTGTATCTGGCTTTCTCTTTTTGCTTCACCTTCCCCTGCATTTTGAAGACTATTTTATGTACTGCTCTCAATCCAAGACAGTCACACCTAGGAAATAGCCCTCCCAATTTCATTCTGATATGAACATCAGTAAGTGTCTTTCAGGTCCAGCTGTTTCAAATCCAGCAACGAAGAACTTGAGAGAACGGCGGAACACTGACCTTCCTGTCCTCGATGTGCACACTGTGGCTAGGGAAGAGGGAGAAGGTATGGAAACAACGGACACAGAGTCTGTCTCCTCAGCCAGCACCTATGTTCAATCCTTGGAGCAACTTCTGAACTCATCAGATGCAAAGCCTGGTAGGTAGAACGTGGCTTTCAGAAGCGCTTGCCTACATGGGTTGCTGAAGTTTGTGCCCTAAAGATATTTTAGAGCATTGTGTTTTCATGCTTTTAGGTGCAAGACACAATTGACTTGACAAGTCTGGTCAAGTGCTGCTGAGTTTACACAGTCCTGAACTTTTGTAGGAGTTTTGTCATTGAGTAAGGACTAACAGTAGAACATTCCTACAGGTTTTAGTGATTTAAAGATGTCATATTTCTGAGGTTTAAATGGAAAAGGCTGGGTGAGTAAGTCAGTGAATAGTTACAGAAATTTTTGTATTCTGGATGAGTCTCTACTAGGGACAATTAGGTGCTGATTTAACCTTATTAATGAAAAGATAAAACTTCTGTTCATCTTAATGAGGCTTATTAGAACAGGACTTTATTCATAGGGTTTCTTCTAGGAAAGTGAAATCCAGCATGAAGAAGAATGTTTTAGGAGTCACCCAAAAATCAGTAAAATACATGGTAGCATATAATCTTGTTTTAAAAGTCTTCTGTACACTTTGTGGATAACTATTGAAAATCTCCACTTATGGGTAGGAAACAAGGTATCTCGGTGTACTCTAGAACTGTTTTGCCAGCCTCCTTCTAATATATAAACAAAAATAGATCAGAAAATAAGCATGCAGCAGCAGCATTGATGCCTGTTAAGTCTACAGTCTGACTTTGCATGAATTCTCTTCATAAGAAACTACATTATTCAAGTCCTGATGTTAAATTACTATGAATTAGATGCAAGTGCTTTTCCCTTCTCTTAGTTTTCTTTTCCAATTAATTGCAGAACCATCTCAGTGGCAAGCAGATCTCACCAAGGATGAACTGATTCAGAAACTAAACACAACAACTAAGAGTGCTGATCACTTGAATGAATTACTTCGTGAATCAGAAGCAACCAACGCAATCCTAATGGAACAAATAAAGGTTAGCAGACATACAGGAGATGTGAGGACAGCTCTAATTTCCATGGCCTGTTTGTTAGACCAAATATCTTTCAGAAAATAACCAGTCTATAAAATTTTGGCGATATAAAACCTAATTTTGGAGGGACTTTTATTCCACAGGTCTAATTAGTGCTTCTAGTGTCTACTTCAGTTTTGGGCTTCTTTTATCACTACAGTTTGTAGTTGGGTAGGCATGCAGGGGAGGGGGAGAGGAGTGTGGAGTAAAAGCTTCTACAAAAAACCCTCAGGAGTTTGGAAGTTTAATGTTTAGTAAAGGTCTATACTGTTTTCTCTTAGATAAAAGCAGTAAATCCCAAGGGGAGCATTGTCTGGTTGCTCTTTCTGTAACCCATTTTAGCTGTCTTAAGTTAAAAGAAGACACATGAACTAATGTATGAGTGAGCTTTCTGAAGATATTTTTAAATGTACGAAGCTTTTATTTCTAAAATGCTTTTAAATGAATATCATCAGATTTCTGAATTATTTAACTGTTCCACTGTTACTACTCTTTTATCACTGATACTATATCTCTATACTGCACAAATTTTATCAAAAAAGGTTATTTTTAGTCAATAAGTTATTTCTTACAACATTATCACATACTTAATTTTCACTGGATTTTTGTCCTGAATATGTTGCTATACACGCATTATTCCTTTTGAAGCAAGCTGTGCAATTCATCTTTTAGCTCTTCAAAAGACCTTTGTTCAATTACTCATTAAATGAAACAAACAGCATTACATATTTTTTTCCTCATCTGCAGCTTCTTAAGAATGAAATAAGAAGATTGGAAAGAAATCAAGAGAGAGAAAAGTCTGTGGCTAATCTAGAATACTTGAAGAATGTTCTACTGCAGTTCATATTTCTGAAATCAGGAAGCGAGAAAGAACGGCTGCTCCCAGTAATAGACACCATGTTGCAGCTTAGCCCTGAAGAGAAGGGGAAGCTGGTTGCAATTGCCCAAGGTAGGTGGTGTTCAAAATATTGTCACAAAAAGAAGGAAAATTGAAAAAGGAAAAGGACAGTTCTGTGCTGTCTGTTGTGTAGATCTTTGAGAAGAAACCAAAACTTAGCAACATAATGCCAGTGAGCTAGTCATAAAATTATTTTGCTTTGTTGGGAAGTTACTATTCAGTTTTCAGTAAACAGAACAAATACCATAAAATTAAGATAAAATATCATTTCTTCTGGAACATTCACATTTTAGGAAGACAATGGTAAGTTGGAAAAATTTAATGTGTTCAATGTTTTGAGTAGAGTTATAAAAAATTTTGTCGAAGTAGAGGTTAATATAATGCAATTACTTTCTTTGCAGATGTTCTAAACAGATAACTAAAGTGGTCCTCTCAAGGCAGTACTGCAGATCTAATATTAGTTTCAATATAATACCTTTAAAAATATCTTAAAGAAAATATGCTCTTGGTTGAAGAAATAAAGAAACTAGGGAAGGAAATAACATGAGTTAGGCATTTGCAAGAAATTAACACAGGATTTATGTGTATAATAATGTTCTGTTTCTTCTTCAAATACTCTGAGCATTTGTTCCCTTAAAACGCTTTTTAAGGTACTGTTTGTCATTTCTCAATAACCAGTAACTGTAGCTTCCTGTACTTAATTAGCAACTGACTTATACTTTATTTTAAAATTAATATAAACAGTAAGCAATGCATATACATATAAGAACATAAAACTTGTGAACAAAATTACATTCAAAAGGGAAGTGTTCAAGTATTGCATTCCATGATAGGCTGTGCATTTGGAAAAATAAGATGTAACTCAAGTCCATAGCATGTTGGTATTGTTCTGGCCCTCTAAGGAAGACTGATTGGATTTTTCTGGAGAACGGTGATAAATTAACTTTTTCAGACATTCTCAAGTACCCAAAGAAAAGTGGACTTGGTGGTACAATCTATATCTATGTCAGCCCAAGAGTGAGTTCCTTTCTCAGCAAGCTTGAGGACAGCGTTTGAAAAAGGATAAAGGCAAGGAGTAGGACAGGGTCATGTAAGCAAATGATGCAATGTCTAACATAATAAATGTCTAACATAGTATAATAATATGTCTAACATAAAGTATGTTTTTCTTCCTCCTTCAGGTGAAGAAGAGAGTACCTCACGGCCCTCTGGGTGGGCTTCGTACCTCCACAGCTGGTCAGGACTTCGATAAAACAGTGGAAACACTGAATCTTTAAAAACATTCCACAACTGCAAAACCAAGAGCTCTTACTGTAGAAGATCTGTTGGTGTTGTAGCATTGAACTATGGGGTTTTATTTTTGTGTGTTATTTTCAGCTTTTTAGGCTCTTCTAAGAAAGAAGCCTGCAGTAGCTCTGGAAAATGGTCCTATGTTACGCTCTGGCAGCAGTGAACTATTTTTCTTGTAAATGTTAAAGCTGATAATAAGAACTATGGGAAGTGACAAATTAATTGCAAATTGCCTGGAAGCAGAATTTGCTAAACCTGTGATAGCTCTTTTGATATCAGTTAAAAAGTTTGATCTGATATATTAACTGGAATAGCTAGACTTTAGATTTAAAGCATCTTAAAGTGTTTACAGTTGCTTTCACATATCATTGTCAGCTAGCTAATCTATATGGTTAGTGTTATCCTCTGCACGTTTAAGAAATTTAAAATTATTTCCTCTCTTGTGATGGCTACAAAATGTAAGATAATTAAGAAACAGAAAGGGCATTTTCTGCTTTAAGGTTGTAGTCTTTCTTAACTTTTTTTTTTTTGCAAAACATGAAGGCAACAGTTCACAAAATGTAGAGGGTGCAAAAATCCGTATGAAGTACAGTGCTTGTCACATCTGGGCATGGTACTGTAGCAGTGATTAATGGCATCTGTGGAAGCCTCAGGATAGTACTCCAAGACTCAGAGGTCCTAAGTGAGCTGAAGCTTTGAGAGAAAGGACTTAAGCTAGGGCTTTTTAACCTGAGGTTGGAAGTTTGTGGAAAAGACTGGGAAGAAATGTTCCATTACTGTAGTGATGTCTGTACGGGGATGACAAGACTGCTCATACTGACTTAATCATATTGAAGACACTAAGAAAGAATCTGAGCCCACAGGTCAGACTCCTGTCATTAACTTCTGAGAGAAAAGAATGAAGCTTTTGTCAGTAGATGCATCTTTTAAGTGTTCTAATGATTGAAGATCTTACACCATTCTCTCACTTGCCTGTGTGTGTGCACATCGTTTGCACAGATCTTTTGCACAGATGAGATGATCTCTGTTCCATGTTACTCAACAGAATGTTGGTTTTTTTCCTAGACAAATAAATTTCTACCATCTCTGCTTCTATTATCAACACATCACCATTTTCTATCTTCAATTGTATTCTCCCCTTTACAGTCCATAATGCCTTTCACCATCTTAATTTATTTGTAAGGTTTTAAAAAGCATACACATGGGTTTGAATCCTGCTTATTTTTAAACCAGAGGTTTTCTGTCTTTTTCACTCATCTTTTCATGTTCTCTGTGTTGTTTTACAGAGAGTCTTTCCTTGGTACACATACAAATACTAAATAGGGTTCTTCCTTTCCTATCTACCTTAGCTCAGGCTCTGAGGAACTGATGCTTGTTCCTTTAATATTGCCTTATTTCAGGCTGAATTTAGGGTGAACATATGAACAGCAAAATGGCAACATGCTGAGAATAAACGGTTCAGTAAGTGTGCTTTTGGTTTAATTTTTTGCTTGTTGTATATGTTTCAGTACACAATCAACAAAGCCAACGGGCTTTATTTAGGTATTTTAATTCTTTTCCACCACCTTAGGCACTTTTTTTTTCTTCCCCTCCAATATGTGTTTTAACTGGAACCTTTATGGTTTGTGCTACTGGGGAAAACATTCTCTGTGAATTTTCAGAACATGGAACTGATCAACAGTAGTATGAGGGATGAGTCTTTAGGTGTCTGTAGGTAGCAAACAGGAGGCAATGTTTAGGCCTTCTTGCATTTTCCTCTGGAATGGTTTACCATATCTTCAGCATTCACGATTTGGACCAGATCTGGGATGTTGAGTTCTAACTCCTTATTCAGCTGGGTTTGGTTAATGTCACTCAAAAGAATGCCATAACACAGCAACAGGAGAGATTTGAAATATGTATAAAACTAAGTGCTAGTCATCCTCCTGCTGTGATTTTAACAATGGAAGCACATGAGTGGAAGGGTGTGGCTTTGTCTTGGTTCACACTCCGCTTGCAGCTGACCCAATTTAGTCTCTGCTATTGCTAAAGAGCTGTGACAAGTTCCTCTTAAAATGCACATATTTCAGAACGGTAAATTATTTAACATTGTAAGCTGTGAATAAAGGTATGCAAGTAACATATATCACTGGCTGCATTAAATACCAGTTGCTTATTGACTTCTTTCAAGTCTGAGTTGCATGCTCACTGTTTTTAGTAAAACTTGAGTACCATACTTATGAATGTAGTGAACAACTTGCATTAATATATTTTTTTTTACAATGGAAGATTGAGATCTTAATTAATGTAAAAATATTTTAATAACTGTTACTAAACTGTTTTCTGTTGGTAGGATTGCCAGAACTTATCTATGTGGCAATAAACTGACTGTAAGCAAATAGACACTTGCAGTAAATGGCATAGAAGAATGTGAACTGGAAACGGGATTATTTTGCATAGAGAACTTTTTATATGTCATATATTTGCATTTGTAATGTACAGCATTGTAGCTGTGATTTGCTTTCAAAAAGCAGTTTAAAGTTTTAACTAGTACTGCTGCTTCTTGATATACTGTGGTGTTCTTTTTTGGAAGAGCACTGTGCTGATTTTGCTTTCTGCTTCTTTTTGTTTTCTTTATAGTGCCACATTTATTAGAATGTTTCACAGAAAATGTCACCCTTGCCCAAAATGTTTATAAGCTTAGGACCAATTTTTATCTTTTAACAGCCTGGCCTCAGCCCAAGCCTAAGGAGGGCATAATAATAATAATAATAATAATAATAATAATAATAATAATTCTACTGTCACTATGCAGAGTATATATTAATTAAAAACCAAAAATGGGAGTGATTCAACATTCCCAGACCTGCATGTGCACTGTGGCTGAATCTTTAGCTACCTAATGCTGACTTAGAAATGGGTTATATGTCTTTCATGTTCCTTTTATCCAGAAGGGAGACTCCTCTGTGCAAGCAAAAAGTGCTCCAGTTGAAAGACAGGAAGATCAGAGCTTGTCAGGCTGTTATATAGATGTGGCCAGTTGAATCTGGGGTTCAGGATGGCCAAAGGGCAGAAATTAGAAATTATACACAAGAGTAAAGTTGCTTTTTTTCTTTTATGGTCCTCCTTCCCCAAAGTATAACTGAGAATACAGGGTTAGATTATTTTCTAAATTTAAATCCTCCTTTGTGTATCTCCATCTTTTTGCTGTGACAACAGATGATAATATCATGAAATTGTGGAGGAATGCCTAAAAACTCTCCGTAGTTTGTACTAAGTGACTTTGCAGGGAGCTTAAACATACATGCTTCATTTGGCTTATGCCTTGGCTTCACCCAGTGCACCAATACTTCCTAAACTACCTGCTAGTTCTGCTATTGTTGGTACTGTGAAAATATCTCCCTTAGAAGCCTTGCAAATAGCAGTCACTCACAAGATGAGAAACCAAATGTATGAAGAGGTAAAAATATATTTGTTGTAGTAATTTCAGAATTGCTAGTCTGGATAGATAATTATTTTGTTTGGAAATGATGTCTTTGATGGCCTTTTCATGTGGCTATTGCTTCAATAAAATTCACCTTTACTCAACAGAGTGCCTTTTTTTTCCCTGAATGCCTGTTCTTACCTGAGAACATGCTACTCAGGTGCAAGGTAGAAAACAAGGAATGTCTGCAATTGTATTGAAGTGATTTTATGGATCTGGTATCCACAGCCTTTACTTTGGAGGACAACTACAGCAATGGATTCTTCTGGATGAACAGAAAAGAAAGTGGTTTGTTACAGGGTTTTTTTAGGGAAAAAAATATATTTTAAAAAAAGCTTATTTAAATGACTTCAAATGTATTACTAGATTGTCACCAGCAATCTGACAGTATCAGACATGAAGGAGAGGAGGGATGCAGAAGCTATTAATGGCCTTGTTAGCAGGAATGTGCTGTGTTCGGGTACTAACTACTGTATAAATCAGCATGCGTTTCTAATTGCACTCAACTTTGAAATAGACATAATTACATCTTCCCTAATAGCCTGTGATAATTTACCTGCATAATTGTCCTAGTGCAAAGATTACATGCTCAGTAGAGGAAGAGGTGTTTGGTTTGATTTAAGCAAAAGAGTTTGGTATGTTTATCTTCTTGCCAACCAATTTTCTTAGACTATGCTTATTACACAGGCACGTGGCCAGAGAGGGGATAATAAGCTGTGAAAAGAAGACATAATAAATGGATATAAGTCATATAAGAGAGCCTGATACTTCCAGTCAACTTCTAACAGCTTTCACATAAATGTATATATGCTATGGGGAAGGGAAATAATATTCTTACTACTTTTTAAACTGAGTTTGATTAAAATTTATTATATGGATGTGAAAGGATGAGAAGATGCATCTTACATTCAGGAGCTTCCTTCCTTTCCTGCCTGTCCTGTGTCTCTCAGGCTTGTCCTGAGGATTCAGGCTGGACTGAATAGTGAAGACTGGGAATAGTAAAACAAGTATGGAAATGCACATCAGTTATTGCTCCAACAATTCACCATGCCTTGGCATTAGCAATTTTTTTTTTTCTATCAGTTGAATGCCTGAAGACTTCTTAGGAATCCAAGGTAAATGTAATCAGTGTAAAATACAGGGTGCTCTTTTAGGCATGGACACAGTCCCAGTCCTCCACATTGAAAGTGTTTTAAATTGATAGACATTGGATAGCAGCTATTATATGTAGGTAGGATTTAAGTGGGGTTTATTGTTTCATTGCCTGAAAATCGAAGCTTGTTCTGAGAACACTCAGACTGTTTCCGGAGGGGAGGTATGTATTAGCTCTTGTCTCACTTGCCCTTTGCAGGATGCAGAGCATCTCAAAAATAAAAAGCATAGAAGCTATTTCAGAGCTCCAGAAAAAGACTGTTACCCAAACACTGTTTTACCATTGTTACTCCCCTTCGTGGAGTTGAGTTGCTGATGCTCAGCATTACTCTTGCCAAGGGAGAAGGCCAATCACATCATTTTGGCTTTAGCAGCCAAATATTTCTACAGACAGGTTACTGTCCCTCTCACATCTATTCACAGCATTGACTTAAACCTGCAGCTGCAGCAGTCCAGGTGAAGGCTGCCTGCCTTTGCAAGGGGACAGATGGGTGGTCCCTCTGCTCCGTGGACAGTGGGCTACAGCCTCGGGAACGGTGGGGAGAAAAGCAGATGGTGGTGATAAAAACCTGAACCATCTCCTGTTGTTGATGTGGCAGCTCTCTGTCCCTGCCCTGACTACCCACCAGTCTTTCTCTTGGAAACTGGTTAAACCAGTTGTTTGCAGTGGTGGGGGATAGTGGATATCTTGCAGGAAGAGGATTTTCAGAAAACGCAGAAAAGCTAATGATAGGTTTTTAACATTCTGGGAAAGATGGGAATTGCAGTGACAAAAAGCTTGAAGTAGAAAAATTACACACTTTTACTAAAAATGTGAGAGTCGTACCATGATCTCCAAGAGTCATTATTTCTTAAAGTACCTGTTTTGTGGTGCTGCCGTAAGTTATTTCTTAGCCTTTATTGTGTCTGTCCAAGTACTGATCTTGTCATGAGGCAGAAATTTATGCTGCTAAATATGAAATTTTATTGATAAATTTTGCAGAGCTTTGAGATTGATCAATAGAAGTTATATCCTTGGTTTTGCAGTCTCCTTCCCTCTTCCAAGAAACAATGATGCCAAATATACGAGGTGTGTCTAAAATGCATGAAGCAGAAATCTGACTCCTTTTATATGGATGTCAGAATGATCACTAAAATAATTCTAGTATTCTGAGAATACTACATTTTTTTTTTTAATAATAGCCAAGTTTTTTTAGAGATATCAAATAGTGGTCGAAACTTATTTATTCAATTGATAAGTGAAGTTATTAATGTTAAGCAAAAATGTGAAATTCATTAACAGCTTTGCTAAAAATATTGAGCTGGACACCCTGTGTTCAAGAATTTTTCCTACTTACATGGTCAAAGTTTCGTTCACTGTTGCTTTAACTTCACAGCTTTGGAGGTGTGACATGAAGATCTCTGACACAATTTACAACTTAAATCCATTGATTATATTAAAGTAAATGACCATGGGACTGCTCTGCTAACAGGCACTCTGAGTCAGAGAAGGCTTAGATTGGATATTAGAAAGAAATTCTGTACTGTGAGGGTGGTGAAGCCCTGGAACGGCTGCCCAGAGAAGCTGTGGATGCCCCATTCCTGGAAGTGTCTAAAGCCAGGTTGGATGGGGCTCTGAGCAACCTTGTCTAGTGCAAGACATCCCTGCCTGTGGCGGGGGGGTTGGAATTACATGATCTTTAAGGTCCCTTACAACCCAAACCGTTCTATGAATCTACCATCTGTAGTCACATGAAGTTCTGGAAGAAAGCAAAAGCTAGAGCAAACACCACAGTTAGAAGTTACTTACTCATGTCCCTCCATACCACTCTGGCAAAATCATAAAATACTTTTTCATTTCCAGAAAAAGAACTTAATGTAAAGATATTTGCGATTAGAGACAGGCAGTCAAATCCTTTGACCAAGCAGCTTCCTTCTCATCTGTCCCCAATAATCCTTCCTTTCTCACTTCTTCCTGAGGCCTACAATAATGGCCTTGTTTAATGTCAGCAAAGATGATCATGCATTTAGCTCTAAATAGGTAAAGGCTCTGTGCTATCACTTAAGAGCGACAGAAGCATTATGTTGGAGAAGACCTTGAAGATCAAAGAGTCCAACTGTTAACCTGGCACTGCTGAGTCCATGTCACTAAAGTGCCACTTCCAGCGGCAGTACAAGAAGTTTGGCATTTCAACAGGGAAGGAAAATGTAAAGTGCTCTGGAAACAGAATGTCAGAAGCACATGCCTACTTAAAACTGCATTTTACTCTAGTCTTAAAGGGAGACATGAGAGTTAAAAAAACATACACATTAATTTTGTGATTAATATGCTAGTCTGGAGACACAGAGTCCAAATTCCCTGCTTTGCCACATGCTTCCTTTGTAAATTTAATTTCAGTTTCTCTGTCTCTATTTCCTGACTCGCCTGCTGGGGATAATGGCACTTCTCTACCTGATGCCAAGTACATTAGCAGCAGAATGTTAAACTTTGTGATGGGTTTGTGAGCAGAAATAAGTAGGCACATTACCATATTTTTTTTAAACTGCATAGGAAGAAAATCGTCATAGCCTGCACTAACACTGGAATGGAAGGAATGATCTTCTTTTGAGTCTGTGGTGTGTGTTTTTTGAATCCTATTAAATTACTTGCCTAAGTATTCTGGACTGAATTTTACAAGTTAATTAGAATGCCAGCATGCTCTAATAATATGTAATGGACAATTAATAACAATTAAGATTTGTTATTTCTGTTGTACAGCAAGACAAAACAAAAATTTAAATCAGACCCCAAGGCGCAAACTCGCTACGAAGTGCACAGAGCCTGGGGAGGCAAACTGTGAAACTGAATTCCTGGCTTTCCTTGGTACAGCGTTTCCAAAAGCTGCTAGTACTTAGTGTTTGGCATTTGTACATGTCTGGGGAAGGCTCTCCCACTCTCTATGAGAATGCCTTTGCTACTTTGAGATTATATTGCTAGCAGACTAGGCCTTAGGGATTTCATCTTTAAAAGCACTGGAAAAGTGCACATGGTGCAATTCACTTGCTGTTAAATCTATTAATGTGCTCTCCAAAGGAAGTGCCACAACGGCTGTGCTTGTTGGCTGGCACTGCCTGTTAATTATTTCCAGAATTTACTGGTTTGAAGTTTGCAGCCCTGGTAGTTGCACGCCTGCCCAGCCACCTCCCTGCCGTTTCAGGTTGTGCTGGTCAGAGGTGCTGCTCTTCAGCTGGTCTCAGCAGCCAGGGACAACCACCTCGTACAGTTCCCCAGGAGGACTGGCAGTGGGAGAGACCCTGAAATCCTTGCAGACAAGATGAGGTTAATTAAAGACATTCATGAAGCTGCCTACAAGTAATGGCAGACTGCCCAAAGCAGATTAGAAAAAAACCAAAAGGGTTGTGTTACCTTCAGCTGGCACAGAATGAGTACTTACTTATTTAGATGATATAAGGAAGCTTTGCTGACAGACTCATTAAAATGGGTGGGTGTTTTGGGGTTGGATTTGGTTGTTTCGTGTTTTGCTTTTTTTTTAATTGAGGTGGGGGGGTGTGATTGGTTTTCCAACATAATCACACCATTGTTGAGGTTGGCAGGCACCTCTGGAGGTCTCTCGTCCAACCTCTCTGTTCAAGCAGGGCGACCTACAGCCAGATTCCTAGGATCACATCCAGATGGCTATGGAGTACCTTCAAGGGTGGAGACTCCACAGCCTCCACAGACAACCTCTTCCAGTGTTCAGTCACTCTCACAGTGAAAATTTCTTCCCCGATATTCAGAGGGAACCCCCTATGTTTGTTTGTTTCTCCTGCCTCTGTTCCTGTCACTGGACTCCACTGAGTCTTTTCATATGTTTTTATTAATTGGCAGGATCTCTCTGAGCCTTCTCTTCTCCAGGCTGAGCAGTCCCAGCTCCCTGTCTCTCCTCAAAGGAGAGGTGCTCCAGTCTCTAAATAATCTCAGTGGCCATTTGATGGACTTCTTCTGGTGTGTTCATGTCTCTCTTGTACTGGGAAGCCCAGAACTGGACTCAGCCCTGCAGGTGTGGCTTGACCAGGGCTGAGTAAAGGGGAAGGATCCCATCCCCTTTTTCTGAAGTATCATCCTTTCCCTTTTCAGCCGTATACTTTATTGTCCTCTTTTCCCAGAAATGTATTCCCTGTGATGCTAAAGTTTTGCTGTGTTCATTTCCTCAACTTGGCAAGGAAAACTGAACCCTGCCAAGGAGCAAAATAACAAATAAACAAACAGAAGTACTACAGACAGTCTGTGTTTCTACAGCTGTAGTTCTCTCTAGGATCATGCTTGTGGCATGTCCACCAGATACCTTCTGTCCATCATAGTCCCAAAAATTTACATTCTTTTCCTGGTTCTGATGGATACCAAAGTAGATGTGCTCGATGTTTGAATTATTCTTTCTGATCTGTGCTCACTCATACCTGTCTATGCTGATTTTCACTGGCTTAACATATTCCTTGAGCTGTCTTCTTGGAGCCATATAGATATTTCCTTAATCCTGGCAGGCAAATATTTGCATTTTTCATTCCAACATGCCACTTCCTTGTTCTGATATTAAGGACGGCAATGGGTGGCGATACAGAGAGCTCAAAAATCCCACCTTTTCTATTATGCTCCTTTCATTTGTCCATAGGTCTGCCTTTGAAACTTGCCTGGTTTGGAATGAGGTCGCTTCTCTCCAGGTGAAGCAGAGGTTTGGCCCCAGGTTTAGCAGCGCTGAAGGTAACTTTCTTACATTTACTTTCTGAACTGCTGAGCTTGAGTGAGGTGCTAGCCTTTCCCCAAGCCATTGCTTATTATTGCTATTACATGTTTAAATAATGTTGATTAAAACCGGACTCTGGCTCCAGCAAAATTCACCAAAGCGTATTTGGTGCCCAAAGGTGAGGCGACAGCTTTCTTTCTACAAATGATCCTGCAATACACAACCACGTGTAGGAAACTGTGAAAATACTTGAAATTGTTTTGAAAGCAGTTTTCTGTTCTGGTGAAAAAAAAAAAAAAAAAAAAAAACCAAAAAACAACAAAACCAGCCACACCCGC
>VXAD01008097.1:0-82172 GCA_013399195.1 Dicrurus megarhynchus
TCTGCACTTTTTGCTGTCTTGTTCCATCTTCCAACGTCTTCCTTCTTAATTTAGCACTGCTTACATTCCAGTAGCCTTGACAAATTCTTGAGGGCTCTGATAAGGGTACCTGAAGATAACTTGGCTGGGGCACCCTGACAGGTTTCCAGTGCCTTACAACANAGGTTTCCAGTGCCTTACAACAACCTGCATGCCATGAGTGAGCACAAAATCTACCTGCATCCCCTGCAGCATGCCATCCTGGAGCAGAACCATTCCCAAAGGAAGCCGTGAGCCCATGCCAAGCCAGTGCCAGAGCGGGATCCTAGCAGCACCTGTGGAAGCCGGGAGAGAGAAGCCCCCCTGGAGCAGGTTCCTGCCAGGATTAATCATCCCCTGGCTTCCCACCAGGGTCTCATTGCTTCCAACAGGCCCCACAGTGTCACTGTGGCCCCTGGGTTCCATAGTGTCACAGTGGCCCCCAGGGTTCCATCAGCTTCCCTAGATCACCACCATCTCCAGGGCTCCCTGAGTTTCCCTGGCGTCACAGTGGAGCCAGGGTTCCGTGTAGTTGCAAAGCATCACCAAGGGGCTCCCTTTGGCATGCAGAGACAATGTTTATGCAAGAGGTCAAGATTCAATCCATTTCTCAAGCTGGAGCTGGAGATGAAGCTTTTCAGAAGAAGAAACTAGGAAGGAAATCTCCACCCATGGGCTGGCTGCTGCGAAAGGGGACAGCAGCTTGGAGCAGAGACACTGTGGCCCTCTGAGACAGGATGTGTCTTGGGGAAATGATGTGTCTCTGAAGGGAAATGACTGCAGCTGTGGCTACAAAAAAAATGCATGAGCTTCCATATCACAGGATATTCCAGTGGTTAGTCACTAAGATAACTTTTAAGTCCATCCATCCAGAACAGATTAGTAACTGATGCACAGATATTCCATGCAGTTCTTTAGCCATGTTATTTCCTCATCCTGTCCTGCAGGACAGCACTATCCTAATATGACTTTAGCAGAAGAAGAAAAGGGAGATTTTAGAGACAGGCACTGAACATGGAATAAATAGATGTGTCACAATTTATTACTAGACAGAGGCTGAAATCCACTTTTTGAGAGGGGTAAATCTGTCATGAGAAACCATGTCCTGGTGCCTGGGCAGAAGGCTGAAGGTGACACCAGTGTGCCAGCCCAGCCCCTTGTCTAGCTCATGCCACAACTGTTCTCTGCTGCAGGATGTGTCTCACAGCCCAGAACCCAGTGGCAGGTGCTGCACAGCATTTTAACAGCCCAGCACACAGGGCAGAAACAAGCTTCAGTCTTTGAGCACAGTGATGTATCTTAGGCTTAAAATACATTCCCTGACTTGTCTTACATCCAAAATTGATGAGACTGCTGACTTGAAGTACAAAATCAGCCTCCAAAAGGTCTCTGTCTGAAAAATATTTCCTTTATTCTTCCATTATTTCCACTTATTTATCTATAGAACACTACCAATAATACAATTTCTTTACCTGACTCTTGGATGACTGGCTTTGTCAAGTGCTTTGAACGCTACGTGCTAAATACTCCAACTGAAATTACTGAGGTCTAAAGAACCACGTTTCCTTGTGCAGCTGCTCTGTGCAACTTTCTCATGTTGTGTTGTGAATGAAGCAACTATAGAATCATCTTTAGATTTCCTTGGCTGATACAAAATATTTTCCTAGAAGACCTTACCTAAGAAGACAGTTGGAAACAGTCTCCTCTGTGTGACATGTGTCAAGAACTTAGTTTGCTGTGCTACAACATCTGTCTGTAGATAGTGTCTGATTCAACTTGACACGGTGTGTATTGTCCCAGTGGAACAGCGCTCAGACAAATGAAGTGTTTTGGGGAAGAATCTCAGCCCAAATAAGTATTTAAAGAGTTGATATACAGCACTGTTTTAAACAAGCCACATTATTTAGCCACTAAAGGAATATCAAGCCTTCTCCAATCTTTCTTATTTGCTGTGACCCAGCATCAATTTGAAATAATGACTTTGTCATCTGCAAAAGGTGAGCTGTAAAATCTCCTATATTGCAAATCTCTGGGTTTTAAGTACGGTGGTGATGCTGAGAGCAGGGTGCCACTGCTGGGGATGCCAGAGGCTGACTCAGTCCTGCTGCTATAAACTCAACCCTTAGCTGTTGCTGATCAGCAGTGATATACTGGCAGGTGTTTGCCTTGTTAAATCAGTCCTTGGTCTGCCCAGTTAACACCCAGCTTGCACCACAACCTCTGCTTAATGCTTTGGAAGAAGTAACAAATGTTCTATGATGTACCTTCCATCCGTACAGCCATGGCAAGCAGAGAATCTTTCCTGGCTCCCCAAAAGCCCTGCAACATTGTCTGATAAGCCTTAATACTTTGGCATAATTAGCCTCTTCTCGCTGGCCATCATGACTTATCCAAATATCCAGAGATTAACGTTCCAAGCTTTACAGAATTCCACGTGTCAGGGGTTATGATGGGTTTAAGAGGAGCAATTTATCCCATTCTAACCTGTTGCAGGGACTGCGACTGTTAGAGACAAATGCAGCTACGGATAGGCAAGAGGCTGGCAGCAGACTCCTCTCATGTTGGCAGGGAGAGCATCTTGGGGCAGTGTAAGCCACTTAAAACAGCCCCCACCTTGTAGTTCTGGTTTTCTCTGTTTCTTCAAGCAAGTGGAAGTTTTTCCATGTGTCTCGCTCAAGCTACTTCCAAAGCTTTCCATTCAAGAGACGAGATTAATTCCAGGAAATGTATCAAATTATAACAATATTGTGTACTCCTGCAGGTAGCTGAATCTGCAAGGTTCAAACCCAAAAATAGCTCACAAAGCCTTAACCCCATGGGATGATTATTTTCTGCCATGGGGGAAGCAGGCACTAAGAGTCAGATGAGCTGTCTCAGACTGTGCAAACCACACCTACTCACAGTTCTGGGAATTGCTGAAAGGAGCCCAGGCTGTCCAGCTTTGGAAACTCTCTGCTTTGTCTTACGTGAAGTCTGAAGACATTTATAAACATGCTACATGAAAACGAAATCCATAAATAAGCTCAATCATGACACAAAAGCATTTGCAGGTTCAATAAACTCAACAATCCCTTTTTTTAAAAAGAAATCTTATTCCTAAAACTTTCTGAACTGCAGAAATACCTAACCTATCCACAGGCTGTACTGGCCTCCTTTGTGCTTTCTTTTAACAGAATCACCCACAAGTCCACTGTGAAATCAATTTGAGAGGATTTAAGATAATGTTATCTCTAAAAAATACCTCTAAAATATTTCATTTTAGAAGTTACAAAGCAAGGTTTTATGCCAGATAAGAAGAGCACAGATATTTAAGTAGGTTAGTGGGTCTAGTGAAGTGCTAAAAGTAACCTAAAGCAAAATCTGTCACCATGTGTCTTGAATCATTCCTTTATTCCACTCTTGAAACCCGTTAAAATAGAACTGGAGGAAAGGTGGTTTTCTCCTTTTCTTTTTAGCGTTAGAATTCAGGGGAACCTGTCTAATGAAAGATGGGAGGGCTTGGCTCTGCAGTCAGATGTAATAACCCTGCAAGCAGGCACATCCAGCCCCTCTGTGCACATGTACTCGTTCGCTGACTGCAAAATTCGGGATTTTTGAGCAAATGTCATCTCTCATTTGTGCTGCAAAGCATTGCACAGTTTGGTTGCTACAAATTTAACAAACATTTGGATTATGTTCCTAGAAAGACATTATGTTCCAATTTGGGTCTAATACACTGTGGGCTGGCTATGAGGAGGTAAGCTTTCCCTTTAGTTAAAATGGTTTTTGTTGGTTTTTTGGGGTTTTTTATGTCATGTTTATTCCGGGGTTGCTTTTTTCAGTTTGTAACTACAGCACACTGAATTCTGTTGACAGCTGCAAATCCGCTATGCAATACAGCAGATCAAATTTTGTGTTCTGCAGCAGGGTAGGATATCTGCATGTGCTCTTGGTTGTACTGAACAGAGAAGTTTTTAAAGACAGTTTGGACGAAAGCTGCAGGAGTGGGCTAATCTGATTTTTTAAAGTAATTTCTACAATCATTTGCTATTAAAATAGGGTTTAAAAAAATTATTAGGTCCCCATTGTCAGTCTCCCTCAATCCCATCTGTTTTTCCTTTCTTAGTTTACATCTTGCAGAGTTGTTACAAATCCCCTCTGCTTACATTTTCCTTTCCTAATCCCTGCCTGGCCCCAGACTGCAGGTGATGATATACACTTAAGTACAGATGGGGTAATAGCTTCAGTTTAAGGAACTAGATAAACCAGTGTTTGTACACAGAAGAAAAATTCCTGCTCAATTCAAGTCAAGTTTGCAAAGCAGTTCTTCAGAAGTGGAATGTGGCTGTCCTGCCTGTCCCATCCCCCTGCCCTTATTTCCCTACATTGGTGACATTCTCTCTCGTGTAAGTTATATGAACTGCAGCAATGGGGTTTTTTTAGCCATTAGGGGAAAGGAAATGACATATGGAGAGAATTCAAGTCCCTCCTCATTCCTAGAGAGTCTATCCAGAAAATCAGTGTGCCGAGCTCCATCCAAGTGTCATTTCCTGCTCAGAATGGGGAAGGGGAGCTGGAGGTGGGAGGAGAGATGGGTACATAACATTAAATTGCTGCTTCTGATTAACAGCACATTCTGCACACAATTTCACAGTATTGCTTTGAACAGAATTGAGCCACTGCAGCCCAAATATGTGAAGCAATCCACTGATGAAAGAGCTATTTTTACATCTGTTTCATATAGTGGGTAAAAATGAAGTGATTGGGATGGTGGAAATGTGCTTTGGAGATTACTGAAGATTTTCTGGTAACTTTGTACCTCCAATCTTCCATATGCCCACAGAACATTATTAATCGTCCTGGTGGTACAACTATTTCACCCCTGTGAAGCTGCACACAAAGCAATCTTTTACAGAGAAAAGATTGGCAGCTTTCCACTATTTTATATATATATAAAAAAATATATATGTATGACCAATGATTTATATATTTGTAAATAAATCAGCCTTTCAAAAGATGACTCCATAATTTTCATTTCACATTGCAATGCAAATTGAGAAAGATATGAAATAAAGGAGAATGATTCCTCATTACACTGCCTCTTTTGCTGAACTCATAGGTGTGATCCAAACTCCCCCACAGTGAAGTCAGTGCCATTGATTTTGCTTTCAGTGTGTCAGTCAATTGAAACTGTTCCCGATACATGATTTACACATCACTTCTGGAGCTGGCCCATTATTTTATTTAAATGATCAGCACAACATTTTATTTACAATGTGGTCAAGCAAGAGGTGCTTGGTAAGAATTAACAGGATTTTTCTCCATCCTGCTTTATTTTTTCTCTCCCCTCCTTGTCCCTTTAAATCCCAACTTCACTTCCCTCCCACTAATGACACTCCCTAGGGCAGTGGGTGAACTGCATCCTGGAAAGAGGCCACGGCTCTTCCACGAAATCTTCTGGCTTCTGCGGAAGAGCATGCATTTCCTGGAGCCAGTCTGAGACAGACAGTGCTCTGCAGTCAGAAACAGGACTGGAATCCAGTGACCCTTAATCCATAGGAAGTGCTACAAAACTCACAGCAAATCAATTCTCCCTCGGCTGTCCACAGGCTGAGTTTCTGCCCGCCTCGTGTCAGTGCCATTCCCTGGATCAGTGAGAAGGAAGTGTTTTACAAACACAACGGACAACTTTGCACACTAGGAGCTGGAGTGTTCTTGTGGATGGTTTTCCCTGAAATTTCCAGTTTCAGGGGCTGCACCCCTCCCAGCCTAAGGAGGGGGTCCCCTAACTCCCTCTTAGCCTTTTTCCTAATGTTCCTCTGAAGGCCAAAGGGTTAATGTGTTTCCTGTTAGGTTTTAAGTGAAAGCCCCAACATTTTCCTCTATAGGTCAAATGTAACTAGACACAATTAACCTTCATTAATTACTTCTGTTTTGACTAACAGTGCCTCTTCCCCAATTTACAGTTTCCAAAGTTTAGACCTGTACTTAAACCTACATCATACCTTATCACAAAAAAGCTTCAGTACTCCTGGGATTATGCTATATTCAGCAAAAGGATAACTGTGACCAGAGGTGCCATGGGTTAATTACAGGGACGGACATCAGGATTCCCAGGCTCCAGGTGAATTCTGCCAGCAACTTTCTGAATGTCTGTGGATAACTTTCTTGTGTCTCAGGATGCTCTGCTGTAAAATAGATTTAGAAACAGAAGAGATCTGTGAAATATTGTTGGGTAGTGAATTCCTTTTCCTGCAGAACTACAGCTGCTTCTTGCTGCTGATACACCACTGTGTTTCTGTGCAATTTAAATCATTCTGGACCAGCAGGAAGCAGCTTTGCTTAAGAGAATATTTCAGTCTAATTCACAGGAAAAGAAAAAATAGATTTCTACTGATTTAACCATTTCTAACTTTCCCACAGTTTAAACTGTTCTTCCTGCAGGGGAAAGTGAACAGACATGCTAATGAACTGCAGAACTGCAAAGTCCCAGCTCTCCTTCCAGAGCCTGGCACCTTCAGGAACAGCAAATGGAACAATCAGCCAGACAGCATCTGCTGCCATCAGAATTTCAGAGGCAGTTACGTTTGCTGAGATGTCAGACTGCAATCTTTCCATCACTCCACAGATAAAATAGCATTAGCAACAACTGCATTCCAAGCCAGTTGATGTCAGCAGGGGTCTGTTATTGTTACTCTCAGCACAGAGGAGTTGGCAGACTGACACACAGGCCAGCAGACATTGATTCCAGCCCTTGTCCTGAATGAGGCATTTGACAAATAAAGAGAACGAGCTCTTAAATCTGACTGGGCCATGCACAAAAAAAACCAAACACCAAACCCCAAAACAAAACCAAACAAACTAAAAACCAGAAGCAATAACAATTCTCTTCCTTTTTGCTCCTACCACTTTTTTGAAGCTAGAGACACAGCCTCATGGGTGACTGTGATCCTAACCTCAGAAATAGTTTGCGTTTTCTTAGAATGAGGAGTGACTCACCCCAGTCACTTACTCATAATTGTTGTAGATTGTTGCTTGTGGACATACATGCTGCCAACAGGGCTCACTGGTGGATAGGCTGAACACATTTTTCTTGGATAAAAACAAAGTCTCAGTCCCCAGAATGTTAATTATTAAGCCACTGAGCTGTCAGGCATCTAAAGAAGAATGTGCAGTGTTCTATAATTAACTCAATATATTGGATAAATATGAAATAAGTAATTCATAAAAAAATAAATAGAGATAACACAATTGAACAAGTGTTCTGCATTCACTATATACAGGGACAGAAAAGCCAAATTAATTAAGAGCAATTAAAGGAGTTGTGTTTTGAAGTAACAGTACTTTGATTTTAAGGGGGCTTTTAAAACGTTGTATCTTATATTCGATATTTAACCTGGTTAAACACTTGGGAGTTAGCCCATAGATGTTTCGTGTAACCACACTGAGTGCCCCGAAGCTGTAGCTCGGTGTTTTTTCTCAGGAAAATGGAGCAGATCGCACCTGAGAGTTCCCGGCGGCGCTGGGAGGTGCCGGCACCGCCCTCTGCCGGCCCCTGCGCTGCTTTACAGCGGCATCAACCCGGCCTTCTGAGCCCACGAGTCCTTAGGGCACTGCCCCTACAAACCCCCAGACACCACGCGTGGGTAAGTAACGATTCGTTTATCAAAGCCGACTTTGCATAATTGCTTTTAGAGAGGTTAGTTCTTTCAGTTTTCTACAGTCACACAGAAAATCATGATTTTTCTAACTGATGCTTTTGGGTCAAGGGTAGAGGTTTGCCAACAAAGCAAAGGTCACAGGGAGGCTTCACTGCAGGTGCATAAATGCCCTGTTTGGTTGCTTTTTCCCCCAGAAAGTAAAGACTCCAGCACTACAAAGAAAGTGTTTCTCTCCCCTGTGCACAGGTATAGCAATACTAGACTCTGGTCCCAGGGGAGCTGTGGGACCTGTGGTGGCCCTATTCTCACTTTGGCACTGGCCCCAGCTGCTTCCAGAGGTCCTGGGTGCCACCTGCAGCCTCACCTTTCAGTACAGGGGCAGGCAGGGCTGGGAACAGACCACAGATACAGTTCAGCCTCTTTAAAGACACTCACAATAAGGCTTAGTACATGCTGCAGCTTTTTTGGAGTTAAAGAAAAACAGCTAAATTGGTACAGGCCAAAGCATGAAGGTCATCATTAATCAATTCAGTGTGGTTTTTGCAAGCCAGTCTCCTTTGTGACAGATAAAATCTGCAACCCCTGCTGCTACTTCAGTGACAGCAACGTGTCATCAAGACCATGGTCTGAAGCTGGATGCAGAACTCCCACAGCTTCAATAGCCCAGCAACACTGTCATTATGGCAGTGACTTACAGGGATTGCTCTGCACAAAACAGTATTGTTGCTAACAAGATGTATAGGACTGTAGATGCAGACAACTTATCTGCTGCCCTTTGTAACATTATTACAATCAGCAATACCTAAGGCCCAGAGAAGTCCCATGGATAAATGTCAGCACCGGCTTCCAGTCATTGGCCAGCAAGTGTGGGACAGGGAGCAGCAGACCTGCTCCACACTAATGAAAGCAAGAGTAACATCATCTACATTAGCAATAACCCATTGTCCCAGGTTACAGTGTAAGATGTGCCCAAAGGGATGTATTCTATCACCACCTTCACAAGCTGTTAAAGCTGGTGTTCATTGTCTCCTACCATGACTCATCCTTGATAACTCTCTCCGGACTCTCCTGTTCATGGGCCCATCAATGCCTTACCTCATGACTCACCATCCCATTGTGAGATGCTCCGCCCAGGAGGAGGAACAGAGCATTCCCATCTGTATATAATCAGGAGTATGGAACACCACAGGCAGCCCTTACCGACGGGACTCCCCGAGGACAAGAGCTACGTAGCCGCCACTGGATTTTCCAAGGAAGAGCAGACTCTTCTACAGGATCACTGCTTCGACAGAACCACATCCACCACTTCAGGAGGACTGCAGCCACCACTTCATTGGACTGCTACCGCCACCCTGACTGACAGGGTGTCAGGTTGTATCCTGACCCTGTCAGTGGGGTTTTTTTGTACTATTGCATTTATTTTCTTTTCCTATTAAATTGTATTTCTGACTTGGAGTCTCACTGGTTTGCTTTCAAACCGGGACACCCATTTAAAGAAATCTTTGTTAGCAGCACACAGGACTGAATTCTTCATAAAGCACACCTGATCTTCCATGGATTGCCAAAGAGTTACACCCAAATCCACTTTTCTACACATTTGCACTTCAAAATAAACTTGGAAGCACACGGTGACTAATGCAGGTGACAAAACCAGATTCTTTTATCACGTTCACCTAGCAGAATAAGAAGGGGTTTTTTTTGTTTTGTATTTGTTTTTTATTCACCTCCACCCATAAAGGTAGAAGCAAAGCCAATGGGAACTCTGGAAGAATTGCCTACATATCAGAATTTTTCCCCCAACCTTTTATTAAAAAGGTGACATGCTGTGGGGTCCAATTAAGTAATGTTTGTGAAACATCTAGCCTTGAACTCTGACCTCTCCTGCATCATCATTGGAGCTAGAGACACTCAGTGAGCTGAGACAATAGTTATCCCAGCACATTTGACTGCTGGGAGGTTCAAGTTAAATAGCCCAATCCAAGTTTTTCCAAAAAGCTGGAAAACAGAACTACAGTTCCTCTCCACTCAATACTCTTTGCCCTCCAAACCCCACCCTGCACAACCCCCTTGAGGGACAAAATGGGTTCCTGTAAGTAATGACTTTAGAAATAAAGGGACAGCTGATTCCAAGACAAGGCCTTCATTTTTGCTCCCTAGAGCAGGTAACTGCTTCAAAGCATTTCCTATGCTCTATCCTAAGGCTACCTGAACATGTCTAGAACTGGTCAACTGCTGTACTTACCTCTCCTCCAAACTATTACTTGCAGTTAAGTAGCACTACTAATCTTAAAATATTTCTCCAAGAGGCTGAAGCTAGTTTAGCTCAATTATGGACCAGGTAAGATGAACCAGATTTCTATAGGAAGTGCCTGGAGAGAAGCAGCAGTTCCTTGGTCCTGTATGCAGGCTGCTGTATGCAGAAATCAGAGCTTGGGGTGACCAAGCTGTTTTAAATCCACCCATCTTCAGCATTGAATCTCCCATGGTTTAGACCTGCATTCATGCCAATATCTACTTTCACTTACTAAGTTTACTTACCCCATCAGGCAGCTTTTAAGAGAGCAAGTGACACAGTTCAAGGTGATGTACTGGTAACACTTTATTGAACTTCAAGTAAGTCTTCTTTAAAAGCCTGTTCAGTGTATTTATTACTGCAACAGGTCATGTAGAAGGTAAAAGGTTATGGGGAGGCTTGCAGAGCAGTGGCTCAATGCTATGTGAGAGGCCTGAATTGCTCACATGCATTCCTTCCCCTGACAAGGACAGAAACAGGAAGTATTTACAAGTATATCTCAAAGAATGATGTTTACATTTAGAAATTCACAGATACATATATATAGTTTGAACTGTTCAAGTATGTTTCAGTTGGACAAAGTGCTACAGGACACAGAAAAACCAGTAAAGGCAAGAGGAACTATTAAGACAGAGGTGGCAGTCATTTGTGTGCTAAACCACTTGTAGGTGGTTGCAGCATATGCAAGATCTAGAAGTTGAAAGAATTTGGGGTAGTGTCCTGGATTTGGAAAGTGTAGCTGTCAGCAGTAGAGTCTGGTACAACATTTTGGTCTTCCTCCTCCTACAAGGAAAGAAAAGAAGAATGTTGAAATAGCAGTGGCATTTTAACCTAGCAGTCAGTGCTGGAACAGAAAATAAAAGTGGAAAAGACCCCTGAAGCCACTTACTTCTGCTGAGAAATATTTCTCAATGATGGTGGATGAGGCTCTGTACACTTCTTCATTTTCATGTGACTGGAGAGCTTCAATTCTGTCTAGACCCCCACACTCCTCAATCATGAGGCAAAGCTTTTCAGTCTCATTAATCTTCTCAGCAGCCTGCAAGGGAAAAGTGTGGAATAACCTCAGGAAGGGTATATGGCAGCAACTACTGGAGAGCCATTAGCAACAATGTGGACAATAATCAAGTATACTGCATCCACATACCAAGAAGATGTTGGAAACTGCATCCAGGATAACGAGCACAGTTTTGCTGTCTTTCGTTGAGAGAAGATTCAGCAGGGGTTCAAGAACACCAGCCTGAACAAGGTACACGATCTGGTCAATTGTTCCACCACTTGTGTAGTTCGTCACAGCCCAAACAGCTTCCTTCTGAGATTTGAAATCCCCCTGCAAAGGTAAAAGCAGAGTGTTTGAACACAGAAGTAATAGGAAAAGGCTCAACATGGTAAATAGAGGCTTTGTTTACCTTCCTCAGAATACCAATGAGATAAGGCACAAGACCATGGTCTACAACTCGCTGGATCTGATCCTGACGCCCAGCAGTGATGTTGGACATTGTCCAGGCTGCTTCTTTCTGAATGTTGTTTTTATGATGAGAAAGGAGACTTGGAAAGACAGCCAGGGCTCCTGAGTCAATAACAATCTGTGTCTGCTCATCAGTACCAGTGACAATATTTCCTATGGCTCTTAATGAAGGAGTCTGAAACAAAGATGAATAGGATACTTAGGAAAATTGTTCAAAACCAGATTAGATTATAGCAAACACAGCCACATTCTCGATGGCCATCCACTCTAACCTTCCTAGTTAACAGCATGATCTGCTATGGACAATGGGTTTTGGGCTCATCATCAGCATTCCACAGGCAGACAACTAATGTCTGCATGCAAAGACTGCACACCTTCCAAGGCCAGTCTGCAAACCACCCATGACAGAGCTTAGGGAAACTACCTGCTAAATACTAATGCAGTTTTATTATACTCTAATTATAGTGTGCACAGAGCACACTTGTAAACACTGTCCCTAGAATCTGGATCTGCAACAGCAATTTAAAGGCAAGCTCTACTGAGTGCTGACTGTTGTGCTGGCCTGTGAGGTAAATCCAATGATTATATAAAGCAGCTTGATAGTCATCACCAGCAGCAGTCCGTCTCATGTGGGGCAGCACCCAGGCAGGAGAGAAACTGAAGTCTCACTTCACAAAAATTAGAACAGGCACCTGACTGATGTATGAAAAGAACCACTCAGTTACATGGACACCACTCTCCCTAACTGCAGTTCTAGCCATTATTCAAATCAAGCAACAGCAGCCTGCATATCCAATAACTTACCATTATTGGCAGTTCACTACATCCCAGGAGTCTCACAAGTTGTGGCACCAATCCAGTTTTCACAACAACTTCTATCCTGTCATTGGAACCGTCTGTGAGGTAGGAAATTGCCCAGCACGTGTCTGCCAACACCTCGGGGTCATCGTGGTGTAGGAGCCGGACAAGAGTTGGAAGGATCTGCTGGATGGCTTCTATGGGAGGTGCAGGATTCTTATTGCGACACAGGTTTGAGAGGGTCCACGTAACATTGCGTAAATATCCAGACTGCCACGGTAAAATAAATGGTTAGCAATAGTTTAGCGAGGTTTTACTCAGTAATTGTAACTTGAATCACTCTGCACACTTACAGCCAGGGAAGAGAGGTCAGGAACAGCAAGGAGACTCAGCAGTGGCTCAATTGCACCATATTTAATAACCAGGTCTCTATAGGCAGAACCATCCCCTAGAAAAAAATAAGGAAAAAAGCCAGGTGAAGACCAGAAAAAGAGGGACATGTGTACACAGAACCACTTTGTGTTAGAGGATTAATTCTTCTAATCCTTAAGAATGGCTAGATAAGAAGAAACAAGAGGACAAAAAGACTACTGCCATGGTTAAGTCACATGACAAGCATGTTCAGTCAAGCTATCGGGCTTAACTTTTTGTGTTGGAAGAAGAGGTAATGCAGAGTATGTTTTCTATACAGCTTTTCCTTAAGAGTTCATAACCATGCAGGGTCTTGTGCGTTTCTTTGAAGACAATTTTAAGTCCTAGAACAGAGCTTTCCCCACAATATGGGACTTGAAATGCATTATAATCATCAGTGATTGGGTGCTACAGAATAATGCTGGTGGAATGTCAGGGTTTGACTGAGCATTCTACTGGAAGCTATAATAAATACCTTATAATTGAGTTTGTCTAAGGACAAACTTTAAGAAAACCCCACTCGAACAAGGCTTTTTAACAAGATAATTTTCTCCGTATGAAGATTCACTGTCCTCTAAGGCACAGCCATTGGAAACCCTAATACAGCAGTATTTAACTATATTATTTATCTTGACCATTTTTTAATAACTGGATCCAACACACACAGATGAAATAATCCTGAAAGAAGCATGAGAAACTTCAGTATATCAATACTTTCCCATCAGCAAGCAACTGTTTCAAAGCAAGGAATATTGGCCATCACATACACAATTATTTGAGTCACTGCTTTCTGCCTTCCCCCTTTTAGTTAACACACAGAGCAGAGCTCATTGCTGAGTCACAAAAACACTGAGACGCCTGAAAAACGTTTGTGTTACAGCGTGATTAGAGATCCATCAAACCTGAGCTGAAATCTGGAAGCAGTACCCACAATACAACCCACAGACTGCCAGGCACTGCATGAGCCTTCTCATACCAGGTCTGAAGACAAAGAGCTGCCTGAGGCATGCTCTGCAAAGCTGGGCATGTCATGACTGGAAAGCCATTGGGGCAGAGCTCCCAAGCAGCGCAGCACAGAGCATGGCACAGCAGGAGTAATGTCCTCCTACCTCAGATAAGGGCACAGGTCTGAATTAGAGCTGTGCAGCACATGGACATACCTGCGATATTCCCTAAGGCCCACACAGCCTGCTCACTGATGTGGGTGTGTGGAGAGGCCAGCAGGGAAATGAAGGCTGGAATTGCCCCACCATCCACCACTGCCCTGGTTTGCTCCGACGTGCCAGAAGCGATGTTGGTGAGCGCCCAGGCAGATTCAAATTGGATGGGGCTGCAGTCTGCTCTGCCCAGGAACGAGACGAACTTCGGGATCAAGCCAGCCCGAATTATGTTGTCTATTGGGGGTTGCTTCTCTCTTGAGAGGAGTTTCCTAAGGAGGAAGGTAAACAGGAAGCATTATTTTTGCCTGCAGACATCTGAACAACAAATTAAAGTATTAAAAGCACCATATAAAAAACATTTAGCATTGTCTTAACGTTCAGAGAAGGCAATACAAAACAGCATGAAGGACAAATGCCGACAAGCTGAACACTGGCTTCCTAGGCCTCTGTTAACATTGGGTTTGGTATGTCTTCACTATGTGAGAGGTTCTGCTCAGACTCTGAAGTAAAGCAGATCTACAAGAGTCATAAAACATCTGAATTGCTAGAGGCTTCTCAGCAGAGAGAGGTTAATGACTGCCAGGAGCAGCACTGCAGCAATATGCAAGCTTGCTAAAGGATATTTTAGATTTGGAAGGAGAAACAAACTTGGCAAACTTCAAACCCCAGTCATCTTACTGTTCACATTATTCTAAGGTGGATCACCACACTCACATACATATCAGAGCCAAGTGTGAACACAGTTTAAAAGGTACCTTTGCTATAACAAAAAATTTACTGTAATTATTCCTTCAAATCTAAGGTGACTACTGCTTAATTTGCCATCACTAGAGCAAATTACTTCTTACTAAAATATTTAGGCACTTTAAATATTCAAAAGCCCCATGGTTTCAATAAAATTATGGCCAAGTTATGGGTACCTCAACATTGTACAGAAGTGTTTGTTGAAATACCACCTGGTAAGAAAGACATAAGCAGCCACTTAGGCTCGTAAGTCAATTTTCTCACCTTGCCTAGTTACTGGCTTGCACAGCTGAGTTGGTTTCCTCTGAACTGCTTACCTGGCAGCTTGAGTAGCCTGTAGCTGAAGCTCCATATTATTACTATTAACTCCTTTAACTATTTCCTCAACTGACCAGTGTGCCAAAACCTGTACAAGAAAAAGTCACATGAACGCATCACTGTGAGAGTCACGTGTATTCCTGACCACAGAGGGCTCTTACACAATACCATGAACAGGCCCCAATTTACAGCCACTTCCCTTAGTACCACCACTGTGTCCTATTTCAAAACCTCATCAGCTACAGCTTTACCAACACTTATCTGAACTGCTGAAAGCTTTTTTAACCAAGTACTTCATACCAGTTTTGCTAGGCTTAAAATGTAGCTTCAGCCAGTTGTGTTTAAGAGTGCTGTCCATTAGAGGTGATAGTACAGGCCTGAGCTGTTACTGCACATGTAGTAGTGCTGTCCCACCCTCAAGAAGGGATTCATGCTGGCCTGGCTGCAGGAACTTAGACTGCAAGACCCTCCAAGTGTGTCCGTTCCAAGTGCCCACTTACCTGGTTGCTTCTGTTTTCCTGAAGGGGAGAAGTAGCATCATCTGGTAAAGTGCTCACATTTCTTCTTTTAAGCATCTGGTCATCTTTCTTAGCTTTTCTCAGCTCCACATTGACTTCAATGCGCCGCCTTCTCATTTCCTGAACGATAAACATTCAGAGTAAGTTCTTGGCTTTTGAAACTTAGGTTTAAAGAGACAATGGCTGGCTAAAGTACTAATTGCACCAGACTACTCACTGTGCTGTCCTTTCCTTTGTTCTTGAATCTGTTCAGTCGAGCTGATGGGGTATTGGCATTCTCATTAGTAGACATCTTGCTTGCTAGATTTTTGAGCGGGACAGATAAAAACAAGCCTGAAAATAGAGCAAAGAAACAGCAAGTTTACTCCACAAAAGTTAAAATTTTAAAAATTGGAGCAGTATTCAAGAATGAGAGGCGCTTGCTTGCATTAATACTGTAACAACCTCTGACTTGATCTACAGCTGTCTCTTTAAACAGCCAGATATTACAACAAGCTCCATCAACACAAAAGCAGAAGACTCACACGATTTTAAGACACTTTAAACCAAACACTATTAGTTATTATTTTTAGGAGCAAGATAGATTTTTCTCCCCACAGACGACACACACACTCCGTTAAATACTATTTTCACTGCCACGTACCTGTACTGTACAGGGTCCCACCCAGTCCTACCCCGACCTTTTTAGACGAGAACAGCGAGCTCTCGCACTGGGAAGCTCGCCCTGGGGACGTTCGCCGTGCCGGTGTAGTCAGCAGCACATAACAACGGCTACACGGGTAACGAGGCAAACGCCTGCACCTCGGCCATCCCCAACATAACCCACTGCATAAAAACTGGCTTCGCTTCGGCCACAGCCCCGCCGGAGCGACAACCTGCCTCGGGATACACCAGCCCTGTCAGCCCTAGTGCAGAAAGCGGAGACGCGGGAGCCTCCGGAAAAGGCCCCAGCAGGGATTGCCGACGGAGCACGGCCCTTTCTAACAGGGAGGCGTAGGGCCCGCGTCCCCGCCGCCCCACACCCGGCTCCTGCTTTCGATCCCAGCCCCGCACCTCGGCCGGGGACACCGCCGGTCACTCCGCTGCTGCCGCACGCTGCCACTGCCCACGGCCGCCCCACGCGGCATTTAAATTTCCCGCGGCCGCGCCCTGCCATTGGCCAGTTCGAGCCCAAGCAGCCTCCTGGTTGGCCGGTTTGAAAGCAGCCCGGCTCGCGATGACGGAGAACGCTCATCCGGAAAAGCCGACCGGACGTGACGTTTGTACGCGTCCCGGTACTACAACTCCCGGCGTACCCCGCGCGGGTAATGTCAGCAAGCCTCTGTGGGGCGGCGCGAGGCACGCCGGGAGTTGTAGTGCGGGGGCCGGGCTCGGCGAGATCGCGGGACAGCAAGGGGGGCGCGTGGTGGGGGATTTGTATCCTTGGAGGGGTCTCGTTCTGAGCGGTTTGGGGCAGAAACACCCATTCCCTCACGCAGAGTGCAGATTCTGCCTTAGTCACCGGCAGGGCACCACAGGCTTCTTCTGGGACAAGGGCATGTAGTGACGGGACGAGGGGGAACGGCTTGAAACCGAAAGAGAGTGGGTTTGGATGGGATATGAGGAAGGAATTTTGTGAGGGTGGTGAGGCCCTGGCAGAGGTTCCTAGAAAAGCTGTGGCTGCCCCATCCCTGGAAGTATCAAAGGCCAGGTTGGATGGGCTCCAAGCAACCTGGGATAATAGAAGGTGTCTCTGCCCATGGCAGGGGGTGGAACTGGATCAGCTTTAAGGTCCCCTCCAACCCAAACCATTTTGTAATTCCATCATTCTATGGCTCCATGACTCACTTAATGTCTCCTAGAAATGTAGTGCACAGAAATGTAAAGAAAAGGGGATATGAGATTGTAGTTGAAAGCAGCTCTACAGCCATCAGCACAGATGTAAACCAAATCATACAGAATAACAAAAGAAAAGGATTCCTGCCCCTGTGGCATGGCCTGAAAAGGGATGGGATTGTTTCCAATGGGTTTGGCCTGCTCGTGAGGGATGGAATACAAAAGAACACTGATTTTCACAGGAGATATAATTCAAACCATAAAACTGTAGGGAAAACATGATTCTGACAGCAACTCTGACATTTCAAGACACCTATAAGGTACAACTCAGAGAAGTATCAGGGATGCACATCCATAGGTCTGTGTGCTAAGCCATCACATTAAACCACTTATACCCATCTGTAGGTGCACACAGGTGTGGAGGATGTTTGCTGAGGAGGGGGAATTACCAGTGACATCTCATACAGCTGGTTTTGGGTCTTAGTGCTGAGCTTTGTAAAAAAACCTCACGAAAACAAGAGCAGGGAAGTCAAGAGAAGAGAAGAGAAAGCACATTACTAACAAATGGAGATATTTAACAAGACAACAAGACTAGCTTGACAGAAAAAAACAAGGCAGTTCAAAAGCAGAAATGGAGGTACAACACCTGCTCTCCTGAAGGATTGGAGGGTTGGCATGAAGAAATTCCATTGGGTCGTGAATCGCTGGCAGTGCATGGTCTGGAGCAGTGAAATCTGGGTACAGGGATGGGTGTTGAGGGCAGGGAGAGGACTGCCAGTGCCTGAGACCCCCGAGGGGGTTGCGTGCAAGGTCCTGCAGGCGGTGTGGGCTGTGAGGGAGGTGACAGCCACAAAGGCTCTTACCAGCACCGTGAAGCGACAGAGAGGTGGAGGGAGACTGGGCAGTTGGGGCAGGACAGCGGCCAAGCAGGGGCTGAGGTTATAGGGCAGCGGAGGGTGTGTGCTAGGCGGGGAAAAGGGCCGTGAGGTGTCACAGAGCCCTGCGGAGGGAAGGTCTCCTGAGGGGAGAAGGCCGAGTGTGGAGCCGCCGGGACTGGGTGGAGTTACCGGCCACAGCACAGGAGCCACGGCAGGGCCAGTGAGGAGAAGATAAAGACGAGGGACAGGAGGGCGGCGGTAGCCGGGGCTCCCCGGGACAGTGGGGCGGCCCCGAGCAGATCCCCTCAAGCAGCCGCGCGCGGGGCTGTTTGCACCGCGGGCGGGAACCCGCTCTGGGGCGCGGGCGGGGCGGGACCTGCGGACACCGCGGCCAATGGCGTGCGAGGAGGGAGGGGCGGGGCCTTCCCGCCGCGAGCAGGGAGAACGTGACGGCCCGTGGGGGGCGGGGTCAGCGCCGGCCGGGCGGGGCTCTTACCAGGCGGCGCGCGCAGGCTCTGCTGGGTGACCCAGTGGCCTAATGGATAAGGCACCAGCCTCCGGAGCTGGGGATTGTGGGTTCGAGTCCCATCTGGGTCGTGCCGCAGATGTTTTGTGGCGGGGCCGCCCCTGGCCCGGGACCCCCCGACTCTTTTGCCCGCAGCCCCCCGGGCCCGGCCCCCGGGCCCCCTCCCCGTCCCTGGAACCGCGTCCCGCCTGAGGCCGCCGCCCTCTCCGTGCTTCCCGCGGGGTTCCTGTCAGTGGCTCCCGCTCCCCTCCCGGCATCTCCGGGAGAGCCCCAGCCACGGTGCTGTCGGTCCCTGTTTTGCCCAGCCCCGCTGGGAAAGTTTTTCCATCTCCGCTGCTCGAGCATCCTGGGGCTGCTGGAATGCTGGGAATACTCCAAACACCACTGCTGTGCTCTTAATGGAGATTACTCCCATCCAGGTAAAGTTTGGGGAAACAGTGCAGACAGCCGTACATGAGTGAGGGTTGAATTACGCCACCAGCTAATTCAACAGAAAAATCCCTGGAGTACAGGTCTGTGGGATGCTCACGTCCGTCCGTCCATCCATCCATCCATCCATCCATCCTCCTCCCCCCCTCCCCAGTGCAAGCACTCACACTTCAGCTTCTCTTGCTTGCTGCAGGTACCTGCTGGTTGCAAAAGGAATGTAGGAGCCCTCCTCTCTCTCGTCTTCAGTTTACATTCCTATTCCCGTAATAGCTATCTTGGGATACTTCTGGAATTAAAATGTTCCAAATAACAGAGGAAAACAAGGATTAGTAAGTGCTGCAGTAGAAATTTAATTCATTGAGTAATAGATGTGGTGAAATGTCATTTATTTTCCACACTATTCTGGTAAATTTTCTGAATCTTCAGCCATTGCTGCTGGAGACAAAGCCCTGAGCTTTTAGGAATCCTATTGAAATGCTTAATTAAGGTAGGACAAAACAAACTGCTTAAACTAAGCAACACTGAATCCCATGCCACAGGCATTGCTGAGAGTTAGATTTTCTGTCAAGGGTGGGTTTCAGGAGCCTTTCGGTGCCTTTATGGAGTTTTTAAGTTGTTCATTGTCTCTTAAAGTCATGAGCAGCTTCCACAGCACCCGGCAGCAGCTGGTGAGTTAAACTATCACAATGGAAATCTTGTGTAGCAATAAGGTCACATAGAAATAAGCCTTCTTAATTCAGTAATCCAAATCAGGGTTGGCTTGGTGTGTGAAAATTTGCAGAGTTCTTCATGTTAGCAAAGAGAGATTTAAAACTAAAGCTGTATGGGACCAGCAGAGCTTTTCCTTGGACTGGACAGTCACTACTGCATTTTTCAGTCTGAAAAGAATCACTGAAACTGGTTCCTTAAACTAAAAGAGGAGATTAGCAGCTGTATCACTGGCGGTGGCCAGAAATCCCCTGATACGTTCCATTGCCATGCACATCCTTTACAGACCCTGCATCCCAGGGGTTTGGTGTGCTCCAGAATGTTTCAATTCCCCTCCAGAACGCAGTTCTCCACAGCCAGGAAAACCAGACTTGTTCCCTATGATTTTTCTCTACAGAGTGCCATAGAAGGGCAAGACTCTCCCCAAAATAAAAATCTGCTGCCAAAACCATGCATGGGTGTGTTATTCCCAGGACACAGGTGACGCAGCCAGGGGGTTGTGTCCCGATGGGAAGGAGCACGTTCCTCCCAGGCAGGGCTGGTGGAGGCAGCAGCTTGGTCTTGCTCCAGGGGGTTGTCCAGTGAGTGATTCCCGTTTCCCCTCAGGCTGCCTCTCATTAGCATGAATCGGGGGAAGGGCATAAAAGACTCCACTTCATTTTGAGTCTGGAAAAACTTTACTTCAAAATGACAACCCAAGTGTTCTGGCTCCTCTGCTTTGTCATTAGATCATCTTCTGGTAAGTCTGTTACCTTCGGAGCAGGGCTGGGGCATGTCTGCCTTGGGAATCAGGGGAGGCTAAAGACATTCCTACAAATTCCTGCCTGAGCAGTCCCCCAGGCTGTAGCCTTTTCAGCAAGTAAGGGCTCAGGAGAGAAACATTTCAATGTGTTTGTGGGAAGGGAATGTAAACTGCAATATTTAATTTGTCAGCATTGGGAAGAATTAAGAGCACCTGGCAGAAGCAGGCAGGGAGCTGGTGCTCTGTCCTGCCAGCCATCAGTGGCAGGTGAAGTTGGATTTGCTTCTGCATCTGCTATTTTTGTAATTTGTATGTGACCTTTCTCTTTTATTCCCTTTCACCTGTAACTCCAGGTGTCTGACTGACTTCAGCATGCTCAGTGTGCCCTGTGTGCCTGCAGCAAGCTGCCCTGAGTGGATTTATTTGGTTTTTAGTGCCTCACTGACAGAACAGAAATAGCATTTACATCTGTTTCACTGGGATTTGGTTATGTTGCAGTCGTATTTCTTAGGCTGCAACAACTAGACAGGAATATGCTGGTACAGGAGGAGGAACCTCAAAGTCCTGAACAGATTGAGTAGAGAAAAATGAACTATTTCTTGATACAATCCGTGACTGGGAAGGCATGATAAAGTGGTAGAAGAGTTTATTTACACACCCAAGTCTGAGACACCTGTTCAGAGGGCACAGCTTCATACTGAACCATCTCCAAACCCCCCTTGCCTGCTGCTGTCTGCAGCTTGGACTTCTTCCACCCCTCTCTCCATGGACATTCTTTTGACTTTACGGGTGGCCAGCCCAAATATCAGGGAATCTTTCCCATGACAGCAGCTGGTGAGAGCACAGGGGGAGAAGTGGCAAGGTCAGCAGTTGAGTCAGTTATAGGAGATAAACCAGGACGTTGTTCATCTGTGTATGTCAAATCTCTCTTTTCACACAAGGAGCTGGGATCAGCCTCCTACACAGAATAACCATGGCCGTGAACACCAGACAGAGGCTGTGTGTGGGTGAGCTGTGTGAAAACTCTGCTGGCTCACTCCAGGCATGCAGGGAAGGGCTAAAGGAAAAGGAAAATGGGCTGCCAGGGGAATTTTCTCTCCTGCCAGGCTAAAAATTTTGGTCATTTTGCTTTGTGAGGTTCAAGGGATCAAGGTGAAGGTATAAATGAAAGCGTAGGTGACTGCCCAGCTTGTGTGAACAGTGCCATTAAATTATTTTTTCACTGGATTCCCAGACACTTCCTCTCTTTTTCAACCCTTGTCCTCTCAAATTAAGTAAAGCCTTGAAATAATTGTTACTCACCAGCACAAGTCTAATTATTGCTACTATATACTCCATAGTGCACAAGTCAGAGAGCCAAAACTGTGGGTAAAGACCTTTCCATTAGCATCCAAAGCCACTGGAGAGTCTGGATGACATTGCCCATAGGCATCCCATGGATGGGAAAACCAAATAGTTCTGCTGTCATGGTCTTTTAAACAAGCATCCCAAATGGCAACGTGAACCTTGTTTCCTCCGATGCTCCCTGGAGATTCAGGGGTTTGAGAGAAGGGTTTGTTTTTAATTTGCAACAATAATAAAGTAAAAATGCAAATCTCCTGTTTTGCTCACACAGCTGCATTCCCTGTACTGGGCCTTCCATGTCTGAGTACAGAGGAACGAGGAGCTCTACTGTGGTTCATCTGTCGAGCAATTTATCAGTTTTTTGTGTAATTGCTGGGGGCCACACTTACGGATTAGAGCCTCAAATCTTCCCATTCTGAGGCACATGGAATAAAAGACTTAAAACGCTGATTTTCTCTCTCCTTTTCTGTTTGTAGGATCCCTGCCCTATCCTGAGAAACCCGGCCAGGCTCTCAGCAAAGATGTTTTTAGCTCAGCGGCTGCTGCTCACGGCCAGGTGAAAGCGGCGGCCCGGGGCACGGGCAGTGCCAGCGGCAATGCCAGGGAAGGCCGGCTCCTGGGAACGCCTCCCGCCCACCTGCAGCAGCCGGAGCCCCCGGGAATCCCCTCCCTCGCCTCCGACAAGAAGAAACGTGCCGAGCCTTCCCTGGAAAACAGCACCGGGCTGAGGAAGCAGCGGCGGCAGCACGGAGGGGTCCTGTCCCTGGAGAGCCCGAGCCGGGGGGCTTCTCCCACGGCCCCGGAGTGCGGCCGGGCCAACAGCAAGCGCCCGGAGCGGCGGCGGGCCGGGGCTGCCAACAGCGTGCGGGCCCGCGGCCTCCGCGCCGCGCCCTCCCTGCCCAAGGGGATGGCCCTGATGGAAGCTCATCGTTTTCCAGACTCCGGAACAGTGGAGTCAAATGATCCTAACACACTGCACCACTTCAACCGACCAGGGAAGGCAATCCCCTATAAACACCCCGACCCCTTCACGAGGATCCCCAAACCCTCCTGGGTCACCAACCGCTGGTCACCCAGCTCGATGGACCTGGGTGTGCTCAGGAGAGGTAAGGGACAGGCTGCCCAGAACTTCCCAGAGGCTGGGGGGCTCAATGGGATGAGAGATCCCCAAAGAGCCCGTTGCTGTCCCTCAGTCTGTGTTCCTGTTGTAGATGGTGACAAGGAGAAGGTGTGTCTGACCGAGTGCAGGAAGGAGCGGGATGAAGTGGAGGCCTTCTGTGCCAGCGAGTTTGGTAGGTGGTGTCCCCCTCAACTCACAGGGACAGAGCACCTTCTGTCCACTTGTCACTGATACTGCACTTCTGCTTTTAAAATACTGTGATTAAGATACGGTAAGTATGTTAAATAATTACCAAGTATTCAAAAAGGACCCATCACAGCTCTTCATAAACATACTTACCTTACCCTTTCTCTACCCCGGGCTAGTACTGCCCTTTTTTTTGTTTCCTCTGGAGGAACAGTGTCCTTGGGACTGGTCAATGGAACTGAAAATTGTTTTAGATATTCTCAGATTAAGCATGGCAGCTGTGTTATTTATCTCTTACTATTTAGAGCAAGTTTGATTTTGGGTTTGAAAGTTTTGAAGTTTGAAATTAAAATAAAATGGTGAAGCAAACAGAAATAAGACTCTTAGTTCTGTGATCCTCTTTCTAGAGAGGATTCTTCTTGAAGTTCCTTAGGACTCAGTGTCTTTAGTTCTTGTGTCCATGTTGATGTAATTAAAGGTGGCAGGAACCAGCCTGGTATTTTTGTACAGACTGTTTAAGGACAAGCATTTTCTGACTGAAACCCTGCCTTGTGCTTATGAAGTTGTGAAACAGATACCAACTTTTTCTCACAGTATTTTAAGAGATAAGGAAAATACAAGCCCAGTGGTAACAGATGTTTCCATTTGTAGAACATAAACACGTTAGGAGACATCTGTTTTCTCTGAATGGAGAAGTCAGGAAGTGCTTTCTACAGATGCTGTCCTGCTTTGGTTTTTACCACTCTCACGCATTCCTGTCCAACGTGGGCTTCACAGCAACCCGACCTCTGTGTGTTTCAGCCCTTAACCAACAGCAGCCTTGTTCTGCTCCTAAATTGAAAAGACAGGTAGGAAAAAGTTCGAGCAACACATGAGCCAAGGTTCCACAGCGGCGATCAGAGAGCTTTTCCTTTCTTTACATTTATGGTGCAGATAAAAGAATAAATGACTGAATCAGAGTTCTCCTCCTGATGCAGTGTAACACCAGGTGCAGTAGCCCCACTAACACAGAGCTGTTTACCCATTCCTGCACTCAGCCCAGCACTTGCAGAGCCAGAAACTGGGAGAACAGCATGAAGTGATTGTCTGAGCTCCCAACACAACTTACTTGGTGCCCTTGTCTCTTGGTATGACAAGGGCCTTTTATTTCAAAAGCCGAAGTATTTCATTACCAGCTCGGCTTTGTACTTCATTGGGAAGTTTTAAATTTGAAAATTTTACTTTGTTAGGTAAATATGCCCACTTTTTACATATCAGGATAGAAAATGGTACTAAACCCATCACTTTCCTCACTAAGAAACATCTCAGACCTGTAAAGCACAAGGTTAGAAAAGCAGCAAAACTTCAGGCAATCACCTTACCAAATGTGATTATTTGAAGCAATTCCTACTGCCCAACTCCTGAGCCAAAAGATTCCTGCTGACACTTCCTTTACAGCATTTTAAATGACAGCCTTCACATATACCCTGAAAATTGCCATGGTATAAAATCTGATCCTTTTTTTCCCTCTCCCTTGAAACAGCAATGAATGGAATTGTTTATAACCTGGAAGGCCTGGGGAATGGAGTCCGCTGGATTACCCTCTTGGTAGACAGTGATGGATTGTACAAGATGAGTCGCCTGTATGTCACTCCTGACGCTGCCTTCTTCCGAGTTCACATCCTGGTTGTGGATACTTTAAACTGCAGTAAACCGTGTCCAGACTTTAAACTTGGTAAATCATTCCAGCTAAATCCATTCTGCTATTCCTCTGCATGCACTGCAATCTTAGTCTGCCCTACTTTAATAGGCTTAGCCTGGGTTGTTGGGAAAATTTGGAAGAAAAGTATTTACTCAAAGTGAAGGCCTTTTCCCATCCAAGTTTCTCAAAACTTTCACAAGAAAACCAACTGCATGAAGAAGTCAGGTACCAGCATAGCCTTTTCTTAACTTTGTCCAGTTCCAAAATGATGACAAGTTTTCAGGATTCCTAAAACAGTACAAGCAGGAGCTTAAGCTGGTGTCTTTGTAAGTAGTTCAGTTTTCCTTCTAAGTGCAAGTTTATCAAATACCAGCACTTCCCCCCACAGTAAATCATCATTTCCATGCCAGCACCATCCACAGGTCCCAGCGGAGCTCAGGACGCTGCTGTAGGAGCCCGCTGTCCAGGATGTTTCCACAGGCACAACTTCACGTCAATTCCCAGCCCTGGTGCCCTCGGAATGACCCTCCCATTCCCTGTGGCTTAGCAGCCCCGTTTGTTTTGTTTTTGTTGTTGCAGGCAGCAGGTACATCGTGATGGGGCACATCTACCACAAGCGCTGGCAGGTGCCCGCCGAGCTGCTGCCGGCCCTGCGCGGGCGGCTGCGGCCAGGGGACGGCTGGGTCGGGAGCAGCAGCAGCTACGTCAGGAGATTCAACAGGAAAAGGGATCTCAGGGTGCGGGCAGCACGCTCCAAGTGTCCATAAAGCTCCGGGGGCTCCGTCCAGGATGTGGGAGCAGCGGGATCCACACTCAGAGCACACCCGGCCGTGGGCAGCGCTCCCGTCTGGAACCAGCTGCGATCCAACGCCTGCTTTTGTGCTTTAGCAAACACTGGGTGCCTCGAGCAGGCACCCCTGGTGAGGTTTAGCACAGAAATCAGTCTAGGGAATGTTAACTGGCCCTGAATTTGCTCCAGCTGCTTTCAGAGCCACAGGTTATTGTAGCTTCCCCTGCTGCAGTGTGCTCCGAATAATCTGTAGTAACTGTAATGCAAAATTCTGGCAGCTTCGTCCTCGGTACACAACAACTGCACTTTGAACCCTTCAGCTTGAACACATTAGATGATACCACAGCTTTATCTACACAGGATATTCACTGTGCTTTCACAGTTCTGCCGAAAACTATCACATGCATTCGATTTCAGAGAAACCAACGCCACCAAGTACCATTTGTATTATTTTTGTCTCCTCAACCATGTCCATGGTACTTCTGAAAATTACACCATTCTTCCAGCAGAGCTGGGTGTCCACACAAAGCATACAGAATAGAGTATAATGATTTGAGTATATGAACACCCTGACTGAAAGCAAATCAAGAACTGCACAACACAAATGCCCAGTTGGGTTTACAAGCGACGGTGCAGGGAATGCAGAAGTGCCAGGGAATGCAAAATGAGCACAGCTGCACTCACTGGGTGTGCCTGGGCACTTCGTCCCAGAGCTGTACTGAATGCCATTCCCCAGGAGAAATATTGCCAAGCTTGCACTTGCACATTGTTAAAGTTACTTTTTAAATCAAAAAATCAATATTTTAGTACCTTTAACGTGGTGGAATTGAGATGTTTGTTGTTCCCAGTCAGTATTTGCAGCTAATAAGTCTGTAAGAGAAACTAATAAAATGCACGAGGTTCTGCTTTCACTGTCTCATGGGTTCTGGAAGACCCAAAAAGCTTATGTAATGATATTACACAAAGGCATCTCCTTGTGTGACAAGTTGGCTGAGGATTTGATACATATTTCTATTAAGAAATGTAAAAAATGCAGTACAGCTTAAAACCCCACATATGCAGTGATATGATGCGACTTGCCACAGGAAGCAGTGGCTTCTATAGAAGCATTTTCTGTTTTGAAACAAAGCTAGTTCTGACACACTGTACTAGTCACAAACTTCTGCAGCTTGACTGTCACTGAAAAGCCACGGAGCAGGGGATGGGACAGGCCATGCTACATCAAGTATTTTTTGATATGGAGACAAATACCAAGAGCAAACATCCTGTATTTGGGACCCAAAAGGCTCTCACTGGAGGACAGAAATTTACTCACAGCGTGAGTCTACCTAAAAAATACACTGTCTCACTTTTGCTAAGTGAAAAACTTTGCATGGAGCACAGCATGGATTGATGGAATTTTCCTTGAGAGAATCTGAGGGGGTTTTGATTTGGCAGAAGGACTGTTCTGGCAATGAATCAAAGCTCTGGAGCGACTGGGAGGGACAGGAGGAGGAAGGATTACATGTGCATCTCGAGTTTGTTTCTATTTTCAGGGGAAGTCCAGGGACTAAGCAGCAACTCCTCCAGGCATCCCCCTGCCCAGAGCAGCAGCCAAGCCCCATTCCTGTCATCCTGCTCCAACCCAGGGAAGTGTGGGTACAAACCCAACATGTATCTCCCTGTGACTGTCTCTGGAAAGAGACAAGCACAGGACACCAGCGCTAAGGACATCCCAAGCCCGAGTTCAGTGCCCGTAACTGACACAAAACACTGGGATGCAGATGTTGCTCTGGGAGCCTGAAAAGCCATTTATCCCATGTTCTCTTCCTGTGTTACACCAAGTCCTCTTACCTTTCCCTTCTTGCTTGGAAGGTCCCTCCTTGAAATTTTCCCACAGCAGCTGAGCAACAAGTCCCTGTCTGTCACAGCCCCACTGAGATAAGGCTGGAGCAGGAGCAGGACTGTTGTCACCAGGCTTATCACATACTAAATACACCTCCTGGACAACAACAATTCCTAGATCGAGAGGATTTCCAGTCTTGCACTTGCTATTCCAAAACCCTCCCAGCAATAGCCACACAGAGAACTGGATGGCACTCATTCAACAGCTGCCATGGTAATTTTGGTACCTCACAGTCAATAATTTTCTTTCCAGCAGGATAATTATGGAAAATTCTGCCGCCACCACATAGAAATCCGTGTGTACAGGAGTAACTGTTGTCATCCCATCTGTCCAGGTGTTTACTCAAGGCTTTTGGGTAAGCCCAATTTCTTACTGTACTTTAAACCTCCATTAACTTCTGCATGAACTGAATTGAGATTGAGGATATTGCTTCATCCTCAAATTTGAAGAGACAGAATAGGTAAATCAAGCTGGCACAGCTCACATTATCAATACCTCTTACAACATATGACCATTTCAAAACAACTGTTGCAATAATTTATAAAATACAAAGAGGACGATGACTGAGCAGAGATCACAAACCTTATGAACTTCATGCTTTACAGCAGGTGGGGATTAATCACAAGTGATTTATTTTCTGTAACACCCTTTAACTATAAAACATCACCACCAGTAAATCCAGAGAAGTACCTCGACCTGCCCATCGGCAACTGAACACACTGAAACAGGCTCCCATGGAGTCACAGAATGGTTTGGGTTGGGTGATTAATCAGCAGCATTAAATTGCATGTATGGATCATTTCCCTAATCAACCTGATTCACAGTTATGTATGATCTGGCAAAGCCAAGACCTATAGCCAATTAACATTATCAAATGTTTCATTAGAAACACCACCAAATCCATGTCAAACACATTACTTTATTTGTCTAGGATGATGTGTCCTATAAGGTACAAAAAAGTACTCTTCAGTTTGCCACAATTTGTTAAAAACAGCAATCTATTGCCTACAGGTAGGAAAGATTTAAATCATGTCAATATGGATTTAGGTATGAATAAATAGTACAGAAATGCTGAGAAGTTGGGATGAGATGCAGGATATGTCCCAGTGCTGTTAAAGGTGAGATTCTTCCTTGTCGCATTAAAACACAATGCTTACAATATGCAGCATTTTTTTAAAACGTCAAAGGACAACATAACCTAAATGCAACTACTCTTCTTTGACTTTCAGAAGCATAAATGGATTGTTTCCACACTGAACAATTAGTAATTTTCACAGATAGGTTAAATGACAACATTTGTATGTACAAAAACACACTGTTTTTTAGTAGATAAAATCCCCCCAGAAGAACCTGAACACCTGAGCTGGAAGTGTAAGAAAGGGTGGTCAGTAGCAACATCTTTTTAAGAAAAGTAACAGAGGAGGTTCTTGCATAGCAAGGTGTGAGGTTAAACCCAAAAGGAGCTTATCCATAAATCAGGTAAATCCCAGACCACTGTAGAACAGAAGCTGACTGTTAGTGCAAAAGCTGGTCAGGTGGGTGAGGAGCTGCAGGGACACCAGGGCTGGGAACTACAGACAGGTACCAGAGCAAGTCAGTCACACACAGTGAAAGAAAAGCCTCCTCATCCGCAATTTGCATCTTCTTGGACTCCAGTTCATCCCTCAGGGCAGCGCTGCTCCCACAGGAAACACGGAGGCAGCCCTGGAGCCTCCCAGGGACACAATTACAGGTGGTACTCGACATTCCCAGAGCACGTGGCAAAGATCACTGAGCTCCAGTGGGCAGGGACACCTCACAAACACCTCCTACCCTGTCACAGCTGGAACAGTCATTGTGGCACCACTGTGGGCATGTTTCGTCGGGATAATGGGACTGGAACACAGTTGGGTCCCACTCCCTGGCCATTCCCACCCCTATTCCTTGCAATCCCTACACTCCTGCACAGATCCCCGAAGTGTCACACACACGTGTCAGCGCACACTCAAACACACCTACGGCTGTGGGGAGAACAATGATCTCCATTTATTTTGTTTCATATACATCCATATTTTGAATTTTAATACAAAAGAAAAAAAATTAGAATCTGACAAATGTTTACAAACAAGATACCTTCAAATAGATTTTACTCAGTTCAGTCTGGTGCAGAGTAAATGACAAATTGTACTGTTTGTTATATTCAAGGCAACAGAGTCTGTTGTAGTCCATGACCACTCAGCCCAACTTTTATGCAAGCTTGTTTTAATCTACCATGAATGATAAACTCCTTGTTGATTCCCAGTCCTGTGTGTGTGCACATGTGTACATAGCAGCTCCTTTCATAGAAAGAAAAGACATCTAGAGGTCTTCTTGTACTTTTACCTACAGGAATCATGTTAAGATACAGAATGGATTACATGGAACCGGGGCTGGATTTTATAAGAAAAAATAATTAGCTGACAAATGAGGGCAGCAATAAAAAAGCGTCTTTTTTGCAACAATAAATAAATACAGTCAAAGTTTTCTGTGTGGACTTTAAACCAGCTTCTTCACTGAAGAACAGACGTGGCATTTCCATGGAGTTAAACGTGACCCCATTTACTGTATCTTTTTTCTTGCTCTCTTTCTCTCTCTCCTTCAACAAAACAAAGTTTTCCTGCTTCTGCCACAATAGTACAACAATTTGATCTTGACAAGAAAGTGGTGCTGCTGATTTTTATTTCTTTGTCCTTTGGACAAAATAAGCCAAGAATATGATCTGACTGTTGTGACCAATAAAAACGCAGTTTACATCAAGTCTTGTCAGGATAACCTGACTAAAAACATCTGGCTCCTTAATTAAAAATTGTCAGACAACCAGATCCTTGCTCATGTGTTTGGTTAACACGCTGAACTCTAAGAAGCTGTAGACTGCAGTTTGTTGTTATGGGACCTGCAGAATACAGAAGAAAGTGAAGAATTAAGCACCCTTCAGTTTGGAGAACACAGTTGCTGCAAGGTGTTGCCAAAAATAAATCACAATGAGGGAATTACCACCATGTTGCTTCCATTTATTTTTTTTCCCCTTCAGAAATAAAAAAGAACGCTTAAAATAATTCTCTCTCTGAATTTTAAGCCCATTTTCTCCTCCAGAATACAAATATTTCAGTACTTGTAAAATGCAGTGTGTCACTGGAATATTCCAAAATGCCTGAAATCAGTTTTACTCACATATTTACATAATAGTAGTCCATCAAAAGGAAAGCAAAAAGACATTTTAAGTAGTGAATATTTATAATAAAGTCTACTTTGCTTAAATTTATTCAAGGAGTCTTTGGATTAACTTAAAAGAAAAAAAACTGAACAGGCATGTTAAAATCACATTTTTGCTAAGCAGAGTTGAGCAAAACTCCTCTTTGACATTCACAGTTTTATTAGTGACTTAAACTAAAACAATAAAATACAAGGTTTCCATGATGAATTTTTCATTGTTCTCAATACAGTATTTGAGGAACGGAACAATTTTTTGTTAATACAGTTATGTTCACCAGTGTGACTGCTGGCAACAAAAACAACATTTACTTTTTAGACAAATGATCTGGATTTTTAGGGCAGTTTAAAGTCACTGAATTGTACAATAAAAGAAAGTGACCCCAACATCCAGTTCTGATTCCAGTTAAAAAGTTCAGACTAAAGATATCACAATCTGCAAGAAAAGAAAGAAGACGGATGGTATAAATGAAAAACAATAACAAGTAAGATGCAGCAATGAAATCAGCGTGCAAGCACAGTGAGTGCTGGGGGCCCAGCTAATGGCAGTGACAGAAACATGGGTTGAAAACTACCTGATAAAATTATTATTACAGTATTGAACTGGAAAGAAAAATGCATATTCTTTTCCAGGAAAGTCTATGTAAGGGAAACACTCTACATCAGCCCTTCTTCAGAAAAAAAAACTAAAAAAGAAAGTTTAATTTTAAAAGGTAAATTTTGAATTATGTTTCATTTTCTGTGCTCTACTTTAAACACCTTACTTATTCCCTCTGTTTCAAAGGTGGTAAGTTATAAAAAGATGAGAGAAGGTGTAACACTGAAGTATTTTAATTTCTTTCATTTGATTATAAGCTTCACAGCAGGATTGTCTCTTATTAGCATGAGAAGTATTTACTGCAGAGTAGAACATCAGCACAACTCAGACACAGTATTTGTCCTGATCAGAAATTACTCTCATTAAGTTTTCTGCAGCAATGAGTTGAAGTATCATTCAAATTTAGGAAATTTATGATACCACCCGAATTTTTAACAACTCCTTTTGAACAAACATTCCAAAGTAACCTCCATAAAACCGTATTTAAACCTTAATTTTGACAAAATTTTCCAGGAAGGCCCATGGAGCAGCAAATCCCTGTACAAATGGAAGATAAGCTTAGAAAGGAGATTTCAGGAGCCAGTGCAACATGTGTGGTTAGGAACACTCCAGCTTACCTGCTTGCCTTAAATCCTTTTAGTTTCTGTACAAAGAAAGACTCGAGAACTTCTGCACACTGGTAAAAAGGGGAGTCACTTGGATTGTAGTAACGGCAGTTATCAAAAATTTTGGTCATGTCTGCCACAAACTCCGTGACCTTTTTGTAGTAGCGTTTCAGGATTCTTTCTTCCATGGTTGCAAGGTCTTCAAAGAAACCAAAGATTAGTTAAATGAGACACTTTCATTCTCAACAGAAATATACATTGTCAAGACTGTGGGAAACAAAGCATTACCCAGGTTAGAGGCTTTTCCAGGAATGCTGGTTGTGACTGGTGACACCAGTAGGTCTCCCACAGAAGAGACACTTAGGCATGAATAATTTGTGTGCAGCTAAACTCAGTAAAATGCAAGAATCACAATGACCAGGGAAAACCTTTGCAAGGAGCTCCCTGCTTTTTCTGAAGAAATGAAGGGAAGGTCACACAACCAGGAATCAGGTACCATGTACATGTAACAGCCATCACCTCCTGATTACTTTTTGAATCCCTGCCTTGCTTTGAATAAACTATCAATTCTCATGGGCATATGCACATTATACATGGCACAGATGAAAGATTTCAAGTGCAGGGTCATGCAAAATTCCAGAGCTCTCAATCCTTACTGACCAGACACATTAAAGAGACAGGAATGGTGATGTGAACAGTAATTGTCCCATTTTAATGCACATATCAATTAAAAACAGGGAGAGGAACAAAACCTGTCAAATATAAATATAGCTGCGTAAATGTCAAGTGGCACCTTTAGCCAGAAAAACAACTATCTGCCCTTGGAAAATGCCCTTAAGGTGCTTATTTTGAAATATCAGTAATGCCAGAATGTGTGCAAACAATTGCAGATGGGTCTGGATTACCTGGTGTATTTTACTAAGATTTACTTGTATACTTAGGGGTGCCTTTTCCTCCTACTTAAGTCAGAAAGGGCTAAATGCACTTTTGTTTACTCCACTAGCAGTATTGTTATTTGAGCTTTCCTCATAAACTTTAACCCATCCACCATGGAATAGGAATTGTTCAGCATTGTCATAACAGCACAGTCCAAAACTTTGGAATGGAAAAGGACACAATTCTTAAACAAAATACTATTTTCAGTCAACATACCACAACATTTTGCCAAGATACTAAACTGAACTTTCCAATTTCTAGGATGAGTAAGGAGTAGGTGAGGAAGCTCTAGTGACACACTGGCTCTCATTTAGAGATATGAAAAGGTATTGGTTCAATACTGGAAGGAAAGGAATAACATTCCCAACACCATTTCTGCCAGGAGGTAGATTTTCCCAGGAAATTCCACATCCAAGTGCTTATCCAGTTTTAACTGGTGAGCTCTAAGAAGATCAGAGTAAAGCACTGTAAAGCTGCAGCATCTCCCCTTCCACTTCACCCACATTCACAATATCTGAATCCATTTTGTTCCTGCAGCTTTAAAGATAAATTACACATAATACAAAATTTACTATTACTATCAAGTCAGATAATTTTAAACTCCATCTTAAGGTGCTCGTCACACTTCCATAGCATCACATCCTGCTCAGCCTCTGGAGTACATATGCCAACCTTTGGAGGAGGAGCTCATGCACAAAGACAGAAAAAAATTGTCCTCTTTAAATGAAGAAATTTAAAAACATGAGTTCTATCCTATTGCTGCACTGACTTCCACATGTCGTCTGTAAGACTGGCAGTATTTAGTGTGAAGGAGTCAGCCTAGAAGTAGATAAAACAGCCTTCATGAACTTCTGAATGCATCAGTGAGAAATCACAGTGTTTCATCTGCCTAACCTGTGAATTTTGCAAATTATGGCTGGAATTGGTCAGCAGGAAATTAACTTGCTATTCCAAAGCCCCAAACCCACTCACACTCAGGCTGTTCTCACCAACACTTACCCATTGGTTCTTTGATGACACCATAATAATCTGGTGCATCGTTGGGATCTACTGGTTCTAGGAATGGCCATGCCATCTTGTGAGCCTGGCAGGGAAACAGGAGAGAATTCAAATAAAAAACCCAGTTAAATTAGGTACTATTAATAGGTAAATATTTTCATCCTTTTATCTTTTGGGGTCTGGAGTTGAATTTCAGGAAGAAGTGCAGCATTATATGAAAAAGGAACCAGTTCTCATCTGATGACTGGGTAAAGTTTTAAATGTCAGTGACCCAGTAGCTGGGCTTCAAAACAAGAAACTGTGGAATTCAGACATAACAGGATACTGTTCTGAACAGGCTGCATGGAAATGCATGGAATGAATTTACTGAGAGTGCTTTCTAGTACCCTGAAATTAATATGCTTTTATAAATGTATGCAAAATACAGGACAATGCAAAATACTACTTACAGGATTTCTGTTACCACAATTTTAAGAATTGTACCAAAATTCTTAAAAAGTCTTTAGAGTTGTAGCAGAAAAAGCCTATCTGGGAGTGACACAGAAACCAGAAATATACTGTATGGGACAGTGACATAATTCTTATTATCAAGATGCCATCATTTACATGCTGATAATGACCTCCTATGAGAATGCTCCTGAAATCTGGTAACTCTCAATTAAAGTACAGAAGTGTAGATCACAACCCACAGAAAACTGATGTGAGAACACTGCACCTTTCATACCCTGTGCAGCTGGGCTCCCACTTTGCCTTTTGGGATTCCAAATCTGCTTCCTTTAAAAGCCTTTCACTGAAGGGATTGTTTAGTTTCACCTACTCAGGAGCAGTGATTTACTAATTACTGTAAATATTCCTCAGGACAATAATGCCAAGCAAGTTTACAGCTGACACAGTGGCAAAACTTTGCTATTCCCCCAAATCTCAGAGCTACTAAAGAGAAATCAAACCCTCCTCTCAGACCCACTGGGTCTGTCACACTCCCTGGTGCTGCCACCCTTCTCCTCACCTGCAAGGAGCGCAGGACCCTCCTCAACCCTTCATAGTCTTTATCTGTGAGTGGACTGAGCACAGTCATGGCATCCTCTGTGGACTGGCACTGTGGACACACGTACTCATCAATGAGATCTGCCTCGCTCTGCAGGATGCCCACGCAGCGCCCATGGTACCAGTTCTGACATCGGTCACAGCCAATGTAAAATCTGCAAGAGCCAAACCAAATGTCAGTGGCTTCATCTATTTCAAGTCCAGGTTACATTTAAACACATAACCTGCCATCCCCTGCACACAAGCAGATACTTGGCATGATTAAAGACAATAGGTAATGTCAGATTTCAGAGTGACAAATTCTACTCCAACTGCTTTTGTATTTACAGACCATTTCAAAACACGTTCCTAAATTTTATACTTTCAAGCAATCAAGGTTTCAAAAACCATTCCTCTGCTTTAGAGATGAAAGGAACAGTGTAAAGCCAGAAGTCTCACTCAGCCAGTATCCAAACCAATTCAAGATGCATTTTGCACAAACTGGACTACAACTAGGGCTTGTTTCACTCTGTACAAGCACTTTTCATATGGAAGCTTCAGTCTTGTAATTGAATACAAAGGGAGTACTCTATGACACAAAGCCTTACAGTAAAAGATGTATATAATTCACAAATATATAATCATATACCAACCATATACCCCCGTCCTAAAATTATGTTCTCCAGCCAGATCAGATTAAAGCACAAAAAAATCCACTAAATACAGCATTTGTCTTTTAGTCTTTCTAACCATCCCCTGTTAAAAAAAATAAAATTAAAAAAGAAAATAAATCCCAATTAAAGTACACGGTGTTTTGGTAGTTTGTTGTTAAAAATAAAAACCACAATACATTTTGACCACCCTGAGAAACTTCACCTTTCCTGAACATTTACTGAACAGAAACATTCAGGAGGGGGAGACAATTACTGAAAAGCAATTTGTATTACGAATGAATACAATATATGCAGCATAACTCGTTTTTTACTCTTTGCAAGGAACAGGAAAGCACAGTCAGAGCAGTTTTGCTACCTAGACATGGAATAAGAGGTTCTTATCCGAACTCACTGCGACTCATCATAAGGTGTTCTGCAGATACAGTACAACTCCTCACTGCTGCCCTCTTGTGCCCGTTTACACTCATTACAGATGTACACATCCATTTTCTTAGCCTCCTTTTCTGTGATTCCAACACATTCTCCATGATACCAGTTAGTACAAAGATCACAGCCAATATAGAACCTAAAAGTGTTCACAATGAAAATGACAATGTAATTGTCATTTCAAATGGCATGGCACTTTTCCCTGCATTTCTCTCTGATGCACTTGCTGCTGGACTACTTTCTGTCTCAGCTTCCCTGCTCCCTATCCTTACAAACTAACATCTCATGCTGCAGCTAGACTGGCAGTAAGGTCATTTGGGTCAATTTAAATTGACAGTTCATCAAAATGCACATGTATTAATATGTACATATTAATATGTAACCAGACTTTGACAAAACTGTGGGCTAAAAATCTATTGTCTTCAATGTGTGTGTGAAAAACTGTCAAAGGCACAAAAAGACAAGGCCAAAGAAAAAAGTTTACATTTTCAAAATTGCAGCTCAAAAGCCACAGAAACATTTCCTTAGGGTTTGAAAATGTAGGTCTCAGTTAATTTAAAAAACAAAAGCAAAGCGCAAACACCAACTAGGAGTTACGAGTACACTACAAGAACATGCAACCAGCAGTGTGTAGGTACGTCTTGGTGTAACATGATACGAAAGAAAATGGGGTCAGGGCTTGATTGTCATTTTTAAATCTTGGTGGGAGTTTTTTTGGGGGGGATGTGCACTGAAACCTGATAATAAACTACTAAAAACTGCGACAAAGTGGAATTTTGAGTGAATAATGTCTCCTCTCAGACACAGCTGTGTGACAGAACCAGGTATGGTATGACACAAAGTGAAGGGAACCAGGGACAGAATCATGGGAATGGGACCTTGCACAGAATGACGTGACAAAACTGTAAAATATTATGCCAGGATGTTTGTAACTCGTGTATGGATCTCTCAGAACACACCTATGACCAGTGACAACCAGATGGGCGACGCTCACATCCGTTCTCTCTGCCTAAGCAAAAGCAAGCAGACTCGGAACCTCCATCCTCCTGGATTTTGCAGACCTCAACCCCCTGCCAGGTGCTGCTGTAGGAATTCCTGCCACCCTGTCAGCCTGCAGGCAACACCCTGGGGACACCACGGCACCAGCAGGGCAGTAGCTACCCCATGTTCCACAGGAAGCATCTCTGATTTCCTGGGCCTCTGCACACATCCTGCACACTCAGATCCTGCTTTTTCTCTTGTTTTCAGTCAGGAAAAGCCTAAAATAAATATCACACAACCCAATTTCCATAAAGAATGGCTAGACATAGATTTTGACAACTATTAGGAACTCAGCCTGTGCCCTGTTCCCAAGAGAGACTGTGTCTGCTCCTGGTGATGTGGAAGCATATTTGCATCCAGGTGTAGATGCTAAGCCTTGCCACTGGAATGTGGAGCAGGTGCCACATTATGCTTTAACAGATAGATTGGAATCTAAGTAGGAATCTTGGAAAGATATCCCTACTGACCATCCTTGAAAACAGTATTAGCAAATCCCTATAACCCTGGAGTATCATGAATGAGAACTAAATGTTATAGTTTTGCAATAAAATACACAGCACAAAACAACTTACAAGGCTTTACCAAATCCAAAAAAATACACAGGGTAGTTATAAAATACCACCAATTGGCTTTTCAAGGAGCACACCTATCTTTTCTGAAGTAGAAAAGAGACACCAGCATAAAGACGACGATCCAATGCCTACATATATATGAAAAAATAAAATAAAAAAATTCTCAGAAAACTGTTTCAAAACTTGACTAATTCCTTTCCAACTAGCAAAAGGATTATGTACTTCAACAGTACAGTCATCATTTGTAGGAACATCAAATATAAGATTCACAAAAAGCAAAGCAGCAGAGCTCTATCATATTGCTAAGGATACTACTGAGTTATTAACATTTCATTTTCTTGAAGTTTTATTCAGTGCACTGAAGCACAGTTCTCAATTCAAGCTACCAAAATTCACCCTATGACCACTACAGTCAACACAAAGAGTTAGTCTGACAATCAAATCCCTTTGCTCACTCACTCACTAACTCCAGATGCAGTAACACACAGACCTCTGGTATCACAACCAGAGAACAGGGTCCCTCCTAAGTACACTGGATGACAGAAAACCTGATACAGACACAAAGTTAAGTGAGGCTGGGGACATCCCTCAGAGGTGACAGTGACATAACAGCCAGAGCATCACTGCTCTTCCTGCAGCACTGGCAGTCCAGAGAGCAGCCCCACTTCCCACACTGAAGTAACAGTGCAATGGTCAGAGCTACTCAAAACCAAGGTGAAAAAAACCTCAAGATCTCAACTTTATTAAAAAAACATAACTAAACCCCAAAAAAGGCTAGGAGGAACCTCAAGAGGTCTCCTAGTCCTGGCCCTAAACTTGGAATGAAGAACCATGACCCATGGAGTGAATGCATCACTCCTGATCTATGGTTTTCCTGTTATCAGCCCTTAAAGTACCACCAAATGGTACCAGTTCATACTTTTGGGTATTGTCACTTACTTGGAACTGATCTGAAGTCAAACTTATTGTACATACATCTCTGCACAGCTCTCAGATGTTAACCATTACTAACTACTGCTGTTAGTCACCTCTAGCTTAAGCAGCAACATGTAACACTATCCCCTGGAATACACTGGATTCTCCACTCCAGCACTTACACCATTTCTTCACAAGTGCTGTACATAGCATAAATACTTTTCCTCATTCACAGTCAGAATCAAACTACAGAGAACTGCAGTTTTCACTTTGTCAAATGCTTAAATATTGATTTTTATCAACCCTGGAATGCAAAAAATAACACATGGAAACCATTTCTCCCTGAAACATTGTCCAAAGTGAACTGCAGTCCAGTGACTCGGAGCCCCCTTTACTGGGTACTGCCTTACAAAAAAAAGCCATTTATCGGAAGACGGTACCAAAGCTATTTCTGAACAACATCAGCTACTTACTCACAAGAAATTGCTCAAACCAAATTGTCACTTGCTTCTGAGGCAGAGGCAAAACAGCAAAAGAAAGAGTAACAGAGTGGAGGGAAAAAAAAGAAAGAGTATGTGCATGTGAGACAGGAAGGTCACACAATGGAGACATGCAAATGAGTAAAATATAAACCACGCACAGTAACAGTATCAATCGAGTATGTTAATATTTGTAACTGCTAGTGGAAAATAGAGACGTTATTCTCTATACCCCAGTGATCACTGCAATAACCTGCCACTAGCTCCACTTCTAGCACTACCTGGCACTAAGAGCTGACACTAAACCTAATGCTAAGGACATGCAGGAGGGGCTGTGGCATCACTACTCACTTGGACTCGTCGTAAGGCGTTTTACAGATGCAGTAAAGCTTTGTGTCCTTCTTCGTTTCCTTTGAGGTAGTAGAAATCATTTTCTTTTTCTTGGACTTGGAAGCCGAGGAATCCTTCTCCTCCTCTCGTTTCCTCTTCTGGGAGGAGACTGGCACGGGGACAGTGGTGGAGGAGGAGGAGGAGGTGACGCTGGCTGCCGGTGGCTGTGGTGGTGCTGGTGGCACTGGTGGCGGTGGTGGTGGGGCAGCAGCGGCGGCGGCTGCGGCTGCTGCTGCTGCTGCCCTGGGCTCTTTCTTTTTCTTTCTTAATTTTAGTCAAGTCTTTCTTTAGCTCCTCCTGAAGTTTATTAAATGAATAAATAGAGGGAGGCACTTCATATGATTACTGCAAGACAAGGTTACAATCTACACAAAAACCCCCATGCTTGACCAGAAGAAAATTTAATTAAATCCACTTAAATACGCTTTTTTTTGGTGTTCTCAACCTACAATTCACATAATATTAAGGGATGACACATTTGGGCTACAATGGCCCACTGGTTGTAACTTATCAGAAGCTGTTTCATGAAAGAAGGTAATTTCAGTCCAGAAGAAAATCAAGAGGCCCTCAAAGGACCTATGAGTAGCTTTGCAGAGATCCACAACCACAGCTTCTTCCTGTAAATTCCCTTAAAATCTCACTGAGCAAACAGACAAAGATTAACACAGAAATGTTCTCCCCAGCTTAACATCAAATTAGCCTTTGAGACTGTCCTTACCTGCACTTCAATCTGTAGATCTTTGTCCAGAAGTGCTCTTTTTTTCAGCATTTCAGCTTTCAGCTGTTCTTTATGCTTGAAAAGCAGAGCTGAGAGCTTGGTCGCGTTCTGTTTGCTCCGCTTCTGCTCCACGCTCTCTTCCCGCTTCCGTTTCTTGGCTGCCTGTTTTTCTTCTTTGTCTATCTTATCCAGAATATATTTCATCACTTGGTTGCACACAATCATTCTGGGGAAGGAATAAAGGAAAAGGACATTGTGCTGAGCTGCCTGTTTATTCCCAGTTGAGAATGCAGAATCAATTCTCCAGTCGCTGCAAGCTCATTATTATATTTCCTAAGATGTACAAGGTAAATTTAGCAACACACAGTGCTTCCACTCCTGCTTATTTACTAGAACACTGCTGGGAGAGATCAAGTCCCTTGTTAGGCTCAAGAGGGCCAGTTCCAATTTCACTTAAATGATCGGAGTACTAATTGTTCCTCCCATCCCCCATCGACTCCCAACAAAGCTTTGGCTTTAGTAGGATGAGAGACATTTTCACTCAATTCAGTTTCCACAATTTGTGTGAAAGAGCTGGATTTTCATTCTGATATAGGATGAGAGTGAGTTGAAAGCCTATAACTTCTTCTAAAAAGACATTTCTACATTCCAGTGATCACCAAATACTCCCAAGATTTTGTGTCTTGGCATAAGGACAAATACTTTTCATTGTATAGCATTCACTATGAACAGTTCCCAATTTCTCCACTAATGACAGCTCAAGATTAGTTTTTCATCTGCTTGTTGTACATTCAACTATAAATCTCTTTTCCTGCTCACTTGTTCTGCACCTTCCATTTATTTTGCTTTATACTTCATTTAGAAAATGAATGTATTTTGGTTCTTCGGAATTTACTTTTCCCTTCTCCATTCTTTTCCAAAACCACTAGAAAACCAAATGCTTCTCGTTGCCAGAGTGACCATGAAAAACAACTCCCATTGAGCTGAGAGGAAACAGCAGAATAGCAACGGCCAGGACAAGCTGGCAACTCTGTGGTCTCAGACATTTTGTCCTTTGACAGACAGCTGGATTTTGATGACAAATGTAATATGTAGATAAATATTTGTAGGGTCATACAATTTTGTTTAGTTTGCTTTTTATACCTGCACTACATCTACTTGGTTCAGTCTGGGTTTTTTGCACAGACTAAAGGTCCCCACATTGTATTTTTGAAGAAGAATAAATCAGTGAGATGGAAAAGCAGCTGCACCATGAACCAAGCTAGTTAGAACTGTATTTTTCATCTTTCTCTTAAATTGGACTTTTGTCACTTGAAACAGCTATTTGGCTGTCTGACACCACGAAATGAAGAGCATATCCAATATATCTTTTTCTTTATGCAACTGTGAACAGTAAAGGAGTGGCACTCAGGAACAGTGTTGTAATCAACTGAGCTTGTGATCTGATGATCAAAATTTTATAAAACACAATCTTCTTTTTCTTAGTATCTGACACACACTTCTGATTATCTAATTGGAGCAACTGCATGTGTGAAAAGGAGTCAAAATAACCCCAAGACAAATGACAAACACTCCAAATTTCTGTTAAGTAGCTTCAAGCATAAAATCTCTCTGTTTTGTCAATCTGTCTTCCAACTCTTCAGCTCCTTCTGTAGAGTGGGATGTGCGGGGACAAGAATGGAAACACATGGCCATGATAAAGGACAAACAAAACCCAGGCTTTTTTTGCAGTAGAACCATCAATTCTCCATTCTGTGCTCCTTTAAGGATGGTTTTTACTTGAGTTTAAGAACTGTGGCCAGCTTCAAACACAATATGTAGTATTACTTAAAAAATATATTATCAAAATAAAATTGAGATTATACTAATACAATAAAGATCATTATGAAACTTATTTCTAAATGTTACTCTAACCAATTTAAAATAGCAATACTTCTTTAACCAGGTTTTTACAAACCAGTGTTTTATTATGATCCCATTAAAAGATGCAATAAATGAAAAATTTTGACATCTACAGATGCACTGTGATGCACATTCACCTCTGATTTTCTTCCCTCTCAGCTGGAGTCAGTGTCTTCTTCTGTTTCAAATGTTCTATGACAGCATTCTGCTTCATAATCACCTGTAGGATGAGACAGAATCCAAAATAGAAGATGAAAACTGGCCAGTATTTCACAGTTTATGGGGAGAACCAGGACATTTCCTAAGTTAAAGAAAAAGTTAAAGTGCTATTTATTTCACGGAGTGACAAAATAAAGCTGATTTTATCAGGGGAGCAGTGCTGGTTTAAAACAATTATTTGAAAATTGAAAAAGAATTTGAAAATGAACACCACCACCCCCAGCGTAGGACAGTTTGCTTATGTCAAGTTTAAATCCAGGGACTAAATGTAAGTTGACTGTATTTCCTCAGTGTCTGGTTGTTTTATTTTAAAAATGGTAAGAGTCTTATATATTTTTTAAGCCCTGCAGCCATCCAACAGCATCACATTTCAGATACCTCTGTGGAACCTCAGTTTTCAGGTTATGAAAGTACTGCATGTGTGTTCTGTCCATCAGCTCTCCTAGCTCTGACCTATCTTTCCTGAATTGATAATGGAGATGGATTTGTCCCAGCAGCTAGTAGTAAACTGAATCAAGGTGTTAGAAGAATGCAAACACGGTACAAGTGACTTGATGTGCTGAATTAACTTGGAATATGTCATTAAATTGCCAACAGCAATCGTGCACTATCTTAGAAAGAACCAAATTAACTGCCTATCAAATGTATTAACATTGTTAACAAGAACAGGCATTTCAAATTATATTTCTTTCATTCAATAACTGTTAATTTCCTTCTGTTAACTTTACCTGTTTCTGGATAATGTCACTTTGATTAGAAGCCTGAAGGGTGTGCTCACGTTTAATTTCTATCTGTTGCTGCTTTTTCTTCTGTTGCTGCTCCCTGAGCTGCTGAACTCTGTGCAGCTGCTCCTGAACACTAGCTGCTTGCACTGTCACCATACTGGCAATCTGCTGAGCCTGCACTGGGCTACCATGCTGGATCTCAAGAGGTAACTGAAGCTTGATCTGCAGCACGTTTCCCTGATGGGCTGGTATCTGAGCCACAACATAGGGGTGCAGCTGACAGAGGACTTCCACTTGCTGCTGAAGCTGAGGCACTGCAATAACACTTGTTGGAGGCTGCTGAAGGGGCAGCTGAGGATGAGCTGGGCACTGCACAGGAACCTGACTTAAACTTTGAGTACTTGCAAGGGTTGAGCCCGAGGTCTGAACCTGAGGCTGGGATTGCTGCAGCCCAGCCGGAATTTGTATGGGAGCATGGGGCCACATCGGACTGGGTTGGCGGGTTGGAGTCTGCACCTGAGCTGGATGCTGAGCCTGGGCCGGGGATTGGCCTGGGGGCAGGCCCGCGGGCGGCGACTGCATCGGGCCTGGCGCTGGAGAGAGCCCCGGAGCCTGGGCTGGAGACTGAGCCGGAGATTTGAACGGCTGAGCTTCGGGGGGCGCCGCAGAGTCACCGGGGGCTTCGGGCTGGCTCGGGGCCTCGGGCTGAGCACCCGGGGGCTGAGCCGCCGCGGGCTGCGCCGGGGCCGAGCCGGGCTGGCCCTGGGGCTGCCCCTGCCCCGCGGGCACAGCCGGTGCTGGCGGCGCCTGCAGAGCCGGCTTCGGTTCCCCCGCAGCTGAGAACGACACAAATGAGGATTCCATTAATCGCAAATGGCACGGCTATGAGCCTTACTAATCCAAACCCTCTGGAACTACTGCAAAGCTCTATGCAGGAACTCAACAGATTCTGTAACACACTTCCAACAAATTTACTGCACTAACAGACCACCTCCAGCTGCATAAATACTCCCATGCAATTGAAATGGAAGCCTTTTTCAGGCTGAACAGAACAGTGCTTACCCGAGGTTGAAGTAGAAACGGTGGTTGTAGTTGTGCTAGCTGTAGTAGCAGCTGCTGGTAGTGGGGTGAACAGAAATCTCTGAATTGTACCATTTGGCATAGCTGCTTGCATAAGCTGTTGTCCTGGACCAGGTATTACAGTCACACCCTGAGGGATTAATTGTAACTGACCAGTAGTTTGACCTTGTCCCTGAATTACCACAGTTAAGCCTTGACTGCCACCCTAAAAAAAAGTTAATATTGATGTATTAGTGACACGATTCTTAGACAGACTTTGCTGAAAATCAGAACAATCAGGGGTTTAGATTTCAGGATTCAATATTTTGATCACATACCATACTCTTAAAATCCAAAACTAGCATCTGAGATAATGAAATACTCTTTCAACAATTCTATCGCCAACAGATGACTGGGGTGGAGTTACATATTTTGTGAACCCGCAGAACACAATACAAAACCTCTGAGACTTTGGTGTAGAAACTCATAGAATCACAGAATGGTTTAGGTTGGGAGGGAACTTAAAGCTCACCCAGTTCCGCCCACGCCTTCCACTATCCTAGGCTGCTCCAAGCCCCGTCTAACCTGGCCTTGGACACTTCCAGGGATGGGGCAGCCACAGCTGCTCTGGGCAATCTGTGCCAGGGCCTCCCCACCCTCACAGGGAAGAATTTCCTCCCAATATCGAATCTAAACCTACCCTCCCCTTCAGCTTAAAGTCCAAGTCTTTTTCCACCTACAAAAAACCTTAGTTGGCAACCAGCCGTCTGTAGATTGCAATCATTTATATATATTATTTATAGTTTGAAGAATAGATATTGTGGTAAATCACAGAAATGTACTTTTACCCAAAAATTGACTCTAAACTTATTTTTTGCCAACAGACCTTCATGATCTGAGCAGAAGTTGTAAGAACTTTTTCCTCCTCTGCTCAAAGATACTGCAACTTTTCCTCTGAGATTCTGGTCAGCATGAATGAAAACTAAATCTTCACATCAAATCAAAAGACAAGGAATCAACATTATGACCTGAATGTGTACAAAATAGGCCATACAGAATAATTATGCCCCTTACTGCTATTAAAGATTTTTTTTCCATACTGCTGAACACTCCTGGTGCCAGTTACCTTACTGGGAAATACAACAGGAGGGGAGAGTTAAAACTTTACAATTTAAACTACTTACTTTGTAGTTACTATTTATTATATTTATTTACTATTTAAGCTGCTTTCAGTCTGTAATTATGCCAGTGATCATCCTAAATAAAGCCAGACACATAAATTTAAGGGCACAGGCACTACACTGCTGAAATCCAAAGGCTGGGTGGGTGTTAGCACATTTCCAGACCCAGGGCTGTCCAGTGCTTTACCTGTCCTTGTGTGAGCTGTGTGAGCTGGGCCATTGTCAGCTTCACCTGGCCCTGCTGAGGGCGAGGGGGTGGTGCTGGGGTCTGTGGCTGAACTTGTTGAGGCACTGTCCCAGAACTTGTGATGGTTTTCTGCCCAGTGCTGGAAGAAGCTGTGCTGGTACTAGAAACTGCTGTTGAGACAGGCTGACCCCTTATTATTTGAGTCACCACTTGCTGTGTCTGACCTGAAAGAGAAGAATTTGAGCTAAGAAACATGTTTTCAGCTTTTTAACCATAAGCACAGAAAATGTCCAAGTCACAAATTGCAATGGGGTGTGATAGTGATCAGACAGGTGAAGCAAACACTGCAGTTTGCACATAAAGTTTCTTTACAAACCATTTATGTGATTGACTGAAAAATGTCTACGGGATGTTTTCTATTTTAAGGTTGCATGCATATGGAATACTTGAAACATTTAGCTTCTCTTTATGAAAAAACCAAAAAAAAGAGAGGCTTTCTCAATAGACAATTACTCCATATGTTTTTAGGGTTTTTCAGTTGTTTTTTTTTCTCAAAATGAATGGACTTAAAATTAAGTACTACATTTCCCAGTGTCAATGATGAACAACACTGACAAAGCCTCCAGCCAACACATCCAAAAGCCAAAAAAGGCTTTAGTTAAAAGTCAAGCACCAAAATGAGGGATTTTTGCATTGGGACACAAGGATACACAAGGAATTAATGAAGAAACAAACCATGGATTTCACACTGGGAATTTAAATATTAAAGTGAACCTACTGGCTGGCAGAATACCTTGTTGCACCACTACAGGTGTTCGAATGATGGTCTTGCCAAGGGTTGACTGCTGCAGTGGTGTCCGGATCACTGTCATCCCGGGGCGCAGCGGTGTACCCTGCACTACCTGTGCACACCAAAGAGGAGACCACATGTAAACTTGGGGAAAAAGCCCCTGGAATATGCCCTGAATTTTCTTCCTTGTGTGTTTTAATTTTCCCAATTGGAGGGAACTGTTGTACCTCTTTGGAATAAAGGATTCATACACACCTTTGCTGAGAGGAGCCAAAAACATTGAAAAGTGATTAGCCAGAACTTCTAGTATCTGCCAGTAACTTAAAATCTATGCACCTACTTTTTTTTTGGAGTTAAATAACCAGAAAAACATCTTACTTGTGAAGTGCTTGTTGTTCCTAACGTCCCTGTGGTGTTTGGCCTAATGGTTACAGTTGCTGTCCTTGGCTGGAATGAAGTAAAGGTTTGACTTGCACCTGTAGTTGATGGAATGATACCCAATACCTTTTGCTGAACTTGAACCACACCTAATTAAAGAAAAATTGAGAATTCATTAATGACATAATGGTCAGCAAAAGAAGTAAATGCAACTCCAGGGTGGCATTTAGAACTCAGTCTCCAGGTTTTTACAATGCCTTTGAGCCTTTCAACACCTCTTGGGAGAGCCTTTGTCATATTGTAAAAAGAAGCAGCATTATACTTTGTCAACAGTCCAACTTTAAGTAGTTTAAATAGTCCATTTTAAGTTAGAAAATAGGTATTTTAGAAAAGGTTAAGGAAAGCGTGAATCTTCACTAATATCAGTTTGATGGTAACTGCAAAGTCCTTGCATTGACAGGGTGCCACAAATTAGTGTTATACAACCATTAAAAGCTATAATCTGATTAAATTCAAATGTAAGAGAACACTTTAAACACCTTTCACCTACAACATTGTGGTGCTGAAGAAAACGGGCAATGCTTCTCTTGTCACCTAAGAAATTTCAATACAAAATCTGCAGCCTTCATGACTTGCTCAAATGCTAAATATAATGGAAACAGAGAATTGAGCTTTTCTGTTCAATATACATTCACAAATCTCAAAATATTAAGTCCTCTTCTTGAGGCAAGAATCAAAACTGTTAATCTTAGTCTGGAGCCATACTCCTCATCAGTGAAGAGCAGCTGTAGGCATTAATATTTTTGTGAAGAAAGTTGCTTTGTTGCTTTAGATAACCAAAAAAAAAAGCATGCTTCACTCCACATTGTTCAAAATAAAGCTCCTAATTTTGTGCTAGGAAATGCAGAATAATTTATAGGCAAAGTCTTGCATTTTTCCCCTTACAGACACAAATACGAAACACAGGGGAAACAAGCTGTAGAAACTTGTATTTAGATATAGATATATATATATAAAAAATTTTTCCCCCTTCAAGTCACAGTTTACTTCATCGGGAAAATAGTGTCAAAGGAGAATTAAGCAGCAAACTGGAATACAGTTTTTATTCAGTTCCCTTTGCCCTACCTCCTTGAGTTGATGGCACATTGACGGCAACAATCTTGCTGTTTGCAGGGAGTGGCAGCTTAGTTATCACTTTCCCTGCCATCGTTACTGGGCTGCCTGAGAGCTGGAAGGTCTGCCCTGTGCTGGCAATGGTTGTGGCTGAGGTGGCAGCTGTGCTAGTGGCTATTGAGGCACACAGAACAGGCAGGTTTAGAGCAGAATAATTAGTCAATGAAATGACTGTTTTTCAAGTATGAAACAGCAAACTACAGGATTACTTTTATTTTTGTGTCATGCTTTCTTTGGCAAAGATTCTTTTTTGGAAACAGTATGTTACACCATAGAATGCTTTAATGAATGATTACTAGTACAAAAACTGTCAGTAATGAATGAGACAGACCAGAAATGAGACTTCCTAGCAAGTCAGAACAAGGTAAAACTAGACAGGTATAATCTCAGAAACGTCCTTCTGGCATAGCAAGAGTTAAGAGCAAAGATAACCAGAAATGTAATAATGCTGCATATTTGGAAGAGATGTGATGTGTATACAGAATGTGATGTATACACAGGATGAACTCCAGCACATGTTCCTTCCATGACAAATGGCTCCTTACCTGTTGCAGATTGGCCTTGTTTAACCCAAGTAGCAAAAGTCTGATGGAAATTCTTGTTCTGTTGGAATGTTACTGTAGCTGGAGAACCCACTTTAGTGGTGAGCACTACTTTGGTTCCCGTGGGGACAGGGCCTGTCAGAGGGCCCACCACGACTTTCTGTGGTGTGGAGACTGTGGTTGCAGTGCTGTTGGCTGTGGTGGCTACAGGGACCACACTTCCTGCAGGGATCTGCTTCTGCTGTTCCAGCCGTTTCTATGGAATTTAGGAAAAAAATGGAATAAAGGGATAATTAGTATTTTCAGATTTTGCAACATAAACATTGTCTCTACCCAGTATTGACAGATAAAGGCCTCTGGTAGGATTTTAGTTTAAATTGTAGAGGATTGAAGAATCCTCTACAGGAGGTCCTTGACCTCCAGAACTACAAATCTGCTTAGAATACACAGCCAGAAATTTTCCTTTATAGCAACTTTAAAATCCTTACTGGCTTATGTTAATTTCACTGCACATTTTACTTTAAAAGAAAAAGCCCTCAACATATTAATTTGTCTCAGATTAATCAGAAAGGTTAAAAAAAATTCAAAAAATATCCATCTATATTTGGCTTTGACCATGTGCATACATCTATGTCAGTAATTGGTACATCACCATCAACACAGAGTTTACTATTAGCATTCCTAAATTTAGAGCTTCCTGCACTGAGATCCTGCCAGTTACAGAAAAAAACAGACTGTATCATTCTGCTTCACCATTGAGAATGCAATTTAAAAAAATATTCTTTTAAATGTAACTCCAGTTTGCAGCCTGCTTAAAAAAATTAGGTTCAAAATCCCTTACCTTACCCAGTGACCTTCTGTGCTGTAACTGTTGAAAAGGCACATTTCATCTAGAGAGCCCCTTTGTGAAGGGATTGTGTCAGTAGGCGCTTCTAAAATGTCAACTAATCTAACATTTTTTCCTCTGTTACTGGAATTATCTCTGTATTTATTTAATTTAAATTCCAGCACTATATTACAGTAATGCCTACAAATCAGAAGAATTCATTCACCACTAACGCGTTTTTGTCAGGGAAGATGAAATGAAAAAGGAATAATTTGGGAAAAAGCACAGTTCTTAATAATGTATGTGAAATACCAACATGGCATCGGGTTTCCTAAGGGCACACATTTATGTATAAATACATACACATATCTACATATATTTAAATAAAATTATCAATGGGCTTAACTCAGACAACTTAAGATGGAATAAAATCAAAAGATTCAATTTGAGCGAAGCATGAAATGCAGTTGTATTCCCAAATAAGCTGTATTCCAAGGCAGCTTTCCATTACACAAAGAACACTGAGGACCTCACCTGGAAATGGGAGCTTCTCAGCCTTCTTTTAAAATGGAAACAAACTAAACCTTTCTAAAGTGTTATAAATGATGTGGGAGGGAAAAAAAGGCAATACAGAACAAACCTTTGCTTTAACCCTGTTTCAAAATAACAAATGTACACAGTGGCAGCAGCATTGTTTGATGGCATTATCTGAGAAATGGTGTAAGCAAGGGATAACTTCATTTCCCAGGCTGTGATGCATGTGGTGAGCAGTGCAGTTGCTGACTGCTGGACGACCAACAGCTCCCCACCTGCTGGGCAGCCAAACGTTGGTGTTTTAGCTGAGCCTCCAATTGGGCCTTGAATTCCTCTGCCTTCTTCTGTTCACTAACCTTAGCCTGTTGTTCAACTGCCTGTGCCTTTTCCTTCTCCACCCTGCCAAAGACACAACCAAAAGTAAGTTATACCACCACATAAAATCCAACCATCAAACTGCATTTTGTTCTATCCAGTTTAACTGCTCTCATAAGAGCAACTGTCAAGACAGAAGATTGCTGAAAAACTGGTCATGGCTTTAAAAATATTTCAAAGTAAACTACCGAAGTTGCATGCAACATCCCTGAAACATCCTGATGCTAAACTACTGCAACATCTCACAGGAAACTATTAATCAAAACTGGAATTTATAATGACATCTGAGACTGCAAGGAACCCATGTAATAACATATATTTAAAATTAGTTTTTCCAAGAGACTCAAAAATCTTGTTCCAACTGTAAGCATGTGATACTGAAAATATGCATCCTACAACTTGAATATTCTCAGGCTCAATTTACTTGTACATAGTAATTTTCTTTGGATTATAGAAGTATTTAACAAATACTGTATAAAGTAATGCCAAAAGCAGCCTAAAGCCTTTCCATGCATTACAGTAGTAGCCTTTTAGCATATAATAGTGGTTAGCTCATAAGCATGGAAAAATTAATATAATATTAGTTCTAACAAATCTGAAATATCTGCATACCTTAGTTTTGGTACCAGCAAATAGTTCAGCTTTATAACTTTAAGCTTGACTATCATTATCAAAAGGCCCAGTAAAAATACAACACAGATGTGTTTTTAGTGATCAGAGTAACCAAGTTTGTGTTCTCTAGGGGGAACTTTCATTTAACAATCATACAAATTAAGACTACTTTCTTTAAAAGTTCACTTGAGTTTGTTTACCTTTCAGCAAATGCCCTGATCTCCCACAGTTCCAATTCCTCCTCTGCTACCCAAGTTTCCATTATAACAGGGCCTGTTTGCTTGGGTGTTTCTGGCCTTTTTGGCCTGAGGGCACTTGATCGCAGTCCCTTCCTCTGGGGTGTTGGAGTTTCTTTAGAGAACAGTCAAAACACACACATTAAGCTATACTGTAAACGAAATTGAAGTGTAAACCAAGATTTAGAGATGTTTTCAGTCCCATTTTATAAACAGGAAGGCCTTTCAGCTTCAGATAAATCATGTCCATTTGTTAAATGCAGTATTCGTTTCCCAGTAGGTAAATGAGTAGTTCATGGCAAGCTGCATTTGCTCCCTTGATGGTTTGAATTAGCATAAAGATCCAGTTACCTTAATTTCTCTAGATTACAGGGAGGGGGGAAATGTCTAAACAAACAAACAAACCAACCAACCTTTTGGAGCCTCTGGTACACCAATGGGACAAATGATTTTTCTTATACAGTACTCTGACCGGATCCCATACGGACCAACATCTCTCCGCTTGATTATTTCTGTTGTTGTAATTTCAGTTTCAGTTGTTTCTGCAACAAATGAGTCCCAGTATATTAATAAAAGAAACAAATAAAGCTAAATCTCCAATCAACCCAATATCAAGGCAAAGAAACAGCAAAAAAAATTCAAATGGCACAGCTGACAGCAAGCCTTTATAGAAATGTTTTGAGGGAGTGTAATACTCGGAATTTACAGCAAAAGCTTTTGCAAAGAAAACCAAAAATTTAAAATAACAATACCTGTCCTTGTGGTTCCTCCCCCAGGTGGAGCTTTTGCTGCCATATCATCCCACTTGAGACATGCCCACAATAACCTCAACATCAGGCTCACTCCAGCCAATGATTTGACTGTTTGGAGTCGGTACCTAATGACAGAAAATGAATTCTATTTTAAAATCAATTTAAAATACCCAACCAAACCATCAGGACAAAGGTTTTCTATTCTACTTTTACTGAACAATATAAAAAAGTGAATCATAAATAGCAAAATTTGCATGTTTGGGCACAAATGTGTATCACTTGTATTTTAAAAATCAAGTAATTTCATCACATCCTACATTTTTTCTCAAAAATGTAAAGTATGTACCTCCAAGTGATCCCAAAAGTTGGTCTTGGCGATGGATATGGCCAGATATCTAAGGCAGGCTTTGCATTGTAATTGAAATAAGGAACCTCTCTGATACCTCCTCTCCTGGCCAGCTTTTTTAAGTCGTCATTGGGTAGAACAAATATGCTTTTTTTACTGCTTTTGGTAACAAATTTCCTATAAGATGGTAAGGCAGTTCCAGAACGAGTTTTTTTGGGTCTTGCAAATTTCATTAACTTCACTTTGTCTTTTGTGGAATATTCTTTGCTGACAGTCATGGAAGTCACCAACGTGCCTTCTGGGGTGGTCAGTGAATCGGTGACTGTTGTTGTAACCACTGTTTTACTGTGCTCTTGGACAGAGATGACATCAGAGTTACTGTCTGTGGCTGGAGTAGTGAGCTTGGTCACAGTGGTGGTGGTGGTGACAGTGGAGATGGCACAGTTTTCTGTAGATGAAACAACTGTGGTTTTCTCATCACTGGCAGCTCCAGTCTCTGCGACTTTAAACACCGTTTTGGACTCTGTGGACACAGTTGAGGTTGTGGTAGTCACTTCAGTAATAACAGTTTTTATTTTACTTTCTCCATTAATATTTTCCATTTTATATGTCTGTACACCATTCTGGTCAGCAAAGTGACTACTCAAGCTGGATTCCTCACACGAGGTTACAGGCGATGGAGCAACTTTCTTCTCCTCAGCTGCTTCAGTTTCCATAGATTCTGTTTCTCTGTTCAGGTTATTTTCTTTACAGACAGGCTGTGTTGGCGGGGAAGCAGAGCCAACACTGGCAGATCTCTCAGGAGAAAGCTGGTTTTCTTCAGTTTTCTGCACATACTTGGGAACTTCATCTGGTGGCTGAAGACCCTCTCCAGACTCAGATTCAGGTGAACTCTGCAGATGTGACTTCGAGTCCAAATTATTTTTATCCTTGGTGTCCTCTCCCATGATGTCACCATTCATGAATGGTTTTACTGAAGATGTCAATGGTTTTATTTCATGTTCTGGAATGGATTTATTAATATTATTAACTTTTGGTTCGATATCACCCCCCGCCTTAGCTTCACAGGTATTTTTCACTAAGCAGCCATCATTTGATAATGCTTTAATGTCATTGTCTTTTCCATTCATTTGAAATGATGATTTTTCTTTTTCTAAGTCTGTCTCAGTTTCTTCATCTTTATTATTCTTTTTGTCAGTAACATTATTTACATTTGTCTGATCAAGATATTTGTTCATGGTACCTGTCTCCACTTTCAGTTCCTGACCTTTCTTTTGACCATTCGCCTCTGTTAGTTTAGAGCTCAGTAAATCCTCATTAACATCTTCCCCATCCATGTGTTCCAGAGTTTGACTTTCACGGTTTCTTTCAGAAATCAGCCCTGTTTTAAATGATTCTAGATCTTTATTAGCTGATTTTTGGTGAAACATCATCTTTTCAGATTTACTTTCAGTCTTTACAGGAGCAATTTCTTCCTCCATTTCACTTTCTTGAGAGGACATTGTTTCCATATGGCTTTTTATCATACAATTGTTTTCTGGATCTTTCCTCTGCTGTTCAGAATTCCATTCTGAGTCTGGTTTTTCAAGAGTGGCCACAGCATCTCTTCTACAGCTGCTTTCAGGTACCACTGGCCCTAAGTTTTCAAGTTCTCGCTGAGATACTCTGGTAATAGGTAGCTTTTGTTTCAAGGGTTTTTCATTTGTTTCTGAAACATTCCATTTGATTCTGCCTTCTGCACTGGTTTGTTTCAAGCCATCCAGTAAAGAGCTCTCAGACTCTCCAAGAGCCTCTTGTCCTTGACACTTATCAGCAGTCAAAGGTTCAGGGTTGTTTTCTTTGCCATCATTCTGAATGGAGCTGTCTCCTTCAGAGGATTGAGGGGAGTCTTCATCCAGCAGCCGCCCTTCTCCTTTTGAGAGCCTGTTTGACAAAGGCAAAGGAGGTTCATCTTCATCCCCAGTTTTGGTACAGGAAATGCTGCTGATGGGCAAACAGTCCTGTTCTGCATCTTCAGCTTGGGTCTTGTCTGAAATGTAGCTTTGATCTTGGGAAGAACTGTCAAACTGGCTTCCTTCTTTTCCTTTCCTTGTTTGTAGCTCATCTGCGTTTTTCTGGGGGCTCACAGATCGAATGCCCCCAGGTTTAGCACCAGCCTCTAGCTTAATCTTTTCTAGACGTTGTTTTTCTTCCAGTGTAAATTGTTTTATTCGCCGCTCCAGGAGTCCATCTAACTTGGATGATTTTACTTTCCTTTTGTAGCAAGTCCTTAAATGAAATCCCTCACTGACATTGATTATATCCTGTTTACAATGACTTTCCTCATCTTTTATGGAGGATTCAATTTTCACATCATCTACATCCATAGGTTCTTCCTTGATGACTTTATCATTTTCACCATCGATGTCTTTTTCCACTGTGAAGAAGAAGTAACTCTGAGTCAGTGAGCTCCCCAACAATGAATACTAAATTATATTTTTACATTAAGTACTAAGAAATAAATGCATATTTAGCATATTAATAGATTTCAATAAAAAAAGGAACAGAAACTTCAGACACTACTACAATGGATAATAGGCAATCATTTAACTGAGACATTTTAGATGTCTTGACAAAATCTGTTACACAGTTTTTCAGTAGTTATTTCTGAGGTTCTATGCTTTTACTCATGCAATGGTGTCATGAACAGCAGTTTCACAATAACAAAAGATTATTACCTGTGTCTTTTGCATGATCTAAGTTTTCAGAAATTGTGTCAACTTCTACTTTTTCTTCACGCAACTTTTCTTCTTTTACTTGTACTTTCTCCAAGGTTTCTGAGACATCTGCTTTGTCTTTTGCTTGCAGATCCCGAGAATCCTTTGCTCTGTCTTTCTCTGTTTTTACCTTCGTTGGACCTTTTCGTTTATCCAAGTTGCATTTTTCATCTTCGTTCTTTGCTGTTAACAAATTAAATTATTTCAATTATCCAGAGTATTTTTTGTACTCTGCCACATTTGAATGTATGTTTGTTTACCTCTCAAATCATCTGCACACCATTAGTGAACTTCAGAAAGAGAATTAAGTATCCAGTGGTAACACCATAAACAGTGCACTATTGTATATATATATACGCTCTCCCAAAATTTAAGATGTTATTTTGATTCTCTGCATAATTTTAATCTACCTTTAATTTAAATAGGGATATACAAAGATGCACAAGTATTACACACAACATAATTGAAACAATTTAATGTAGCTAAAAAATATCTGTGACAACTGAACAGGTTACACTGACAAAGATGAGCAGATATCCACAAACGCTTTGCTGGAACAAAATTATTCCTAAAGTCTCCTTAAGAAATATCACACACAAATTAACTGCAATTTAAAAAACGTAAGCAATGCAGACACTTACTTGATAGCAATTTTCTGTAATTTGCATTAGTATTTCCTGGCAGTTTGGGCATAAACCTGTGGACATGGGTTTTACTAATCCAGCTCCAGCCACCGTATCCTGTTACTCTATATTCCTCTCCTTTTTGCTTCCAAACCTGTAAATATTTTTAAAATAGTAGTATTAATGATGCTAATTGCTGCATTATTAATGTTTACATTTAAAAACCAAAAGATGATTTTAAAAACCTCCAAATTTTTACACATTTTTCCAAGCAAGTTGAAGCATATTTGTGAAATAATGTACTAAAATTGAAGGTATATTTGCTGATAATTAAATTGATCTATCGCAGTAACATCTAAAAGCCTCATTTATTTATGTAATAGTGAGAATCTATTTACCTAAAAGCTGAAAGATTATAGGAGTTTTTGAATCAACCTGTATGCTTGTTCCAAGTGCAGAGCAAGGAACTACTCCAACAAAAGTAGTTAATAACTACTGTAGGACAATATAAAGAGGTTCCTATAGTAGTTTTCATCATATTAGACAACTTCCAAATGGTAGCTAGGCTGGATTTTTTGGGGAGAGGGAGTGGGTATGGACATACAGACAAGATTCCAATAACCACCAAAACCTTCCATTAGGAAAGGCTGCATTTGCAACCAGTATCTCTCACTCAGGCAGTGTCAATAAGAGCATGACACAGATCAGAGTTCAGACCAAGATTATGTGCTTGAATACATGGCCATGGTTCCTACTCCCATGGCACGGAGTAACACAAGAACATGAACGTTGTAAGCTTAAATGAAAACAGAAAAAGTCAGAAATCAACAGTTTCTGTATTTTCTTTGTTCTTCCCACAAAAAAACCCTCACCTGGTGTTTGACAGGAAATGTGTATTTCACCCACGTAGCTTGCTGCATTGTTTCTTCTTCTTCTTGTTTTCTCTCTTTTTTTTTCACTTTCTCCTTTTCTTCTCTTTCTATTGCTGTCATTCTGCGTAATCTATTCCGTACAGATTTAAGTGCACTTAAGTACAGAATCTTGCAAGCAAATATAAGAAGTCAACAGCACATAATACCCCTTTGAGTAAGTTTAAATATCTGAAGTTAAGAGGAATGCCCACTATCAGGTTTTAGGTATTACTTGTAACAGGAACATCACTTTTTTTGCTATTTCAGAGAGGCAAACACAGCTGGATGCAACTGTGTCTAACACCAGACACATCTATTTTCTGCTCCTATGACAAAATGAAAGACAAAATGCAGACTCCACTGAACTGAGAGTGTTGAAATATGCTCTTTTCTTCTCCCAGAGTTTTAGAACTTTTGACACTGATAAATGCAGGAGCAATGACACTTTAAAAATATTGTCATGGTTTTTCAGTGTTTCTGGTTGAGAAAAAACACTTCAAGTGCTGAATGACTGTCTCAATTTAAACATAACTCTTACAGGCTTAGATGAACTAGCAATTGCCAACCAAAGTAAAACTCTCATATTCAAAAATATTTTAATATTTATTAATTTTACCTCGTGTGCCCCAAGGATTCCCGCCAGATGGGCAGCATGACAACTGGTTTGATTGCACACTCCAATATAGCCAGTGCTAGTGCAAATTCTCTGGGTTTGCTGCACATCTGAACAGCCTTAATCCAGTTAGACCTAAATTGGAAAGAAGAGAAGGATCTGAAATATATACACGCACTAATATAGCTTGCCATTTTAAGAAGATTTAATGGTAGGATAAAAACTCCTGTTAATACTTTACTCAAATGTACAACCCTTTTAGCCTCCATCATAAACACACATCATATTTTGTTATACTGAAGCATGGTGCTTGGAAATCACAGATTTGAAAAAAAACCAAAGACCATTGCTTATTAACACTGCTAACAAAACCACAAGTAAAACAGGACAATATGTATTTCCATTTATTAATTTACCTGTGGGAAGCCCAATTAGGGTGAAGGAAGGATGCTGGGATATTGTTTTCTAGCTGAATAATGGTCAGCCTCAGGGTGGATATGGTCAGAACTTTGGAGCCATGTACAGATCCGTTCCACTTGAACTCTCCAGCTGGAGTCAGGCAGAATTTGTGTGAGAGGTGTCGCCTCTTGTCGTGGTCCTCCCTGTGCTGGTGCTTGTTCAAAGCAAAGGAATTGGTGGCATATTGATTGTGATAAACACGGTACTTCCCCTCCTGCCCCAGTTTGAAATAATTGTTGATATTTCCTTTAATCACAACATCCTTCTTGGTGTTCACTCGGGAGACTTCGCCTTGAGAGTTGACCACCAGAACCTTATGAAAGAAATATTGGAAATTTAAATGAATCTTTAAAATCATTCCTTTTATTTACTTATGATTTAGGCTTCAAATGTCTATCTATAAAAGAATAAAAATACCCTGCACCAGTTTGTAGAAGCAAGTAACTGTTTATCCAATACAGCAATATATGTACTTCATCACTGGCTGTCTATAGAGTTAGGATATTCCGAGGATCAACTTTACCATTAAAAAATCACCATCCAGGCTCCTCAGACCAAACAGGAACCTGTTTTGCTGCTCTGATTATGCCTATGGAGGAAGAGAGCCTTGGGAAAACAGCTTCACTAAACTCAGGTAAGCTCTCTGTGAACCCCCTCCTTGGTACATCACAGAATTCAGTCATGTAGCTTAGCAAAGAAGTATCCTGGACTTTGAAAACATAGCATGGATAACATCACTGGACTAATTTGTTTGTCAATAAATGCACTAAATGTTAACTTACAAGGAAAATCAGTTAATAAAAATAAAATTAATATACCAAATAATATGCAGACAATTAACTGCAAAAAAGTCCCAACAGTCAAACACTTCCTTCCTGGAAAAACTGGGCTACTTAAAAAAACCAGAACCGAAACAACAAACAACCCAGTCATACAAAACAACTACACCAGTGCATTGGGTCAGTGTCATATCACTCTGTAGAGAGCACCCAAGAGAGCAAGAGCAAAGGAGAAGGGGGAAAAAGCTTCCTGTGATATTACAATTTCACCATTTGCTAATTTACTATTACTGCTTTTTTTTTTTTTTAAGTACCTCCATTGCCTGTCACTATCCCTTTTTTTAACTTTTAAATAAAATTTAGTATTGTTTAAAGGAATTATCATTTTTCCAGAACATTTTTTGCAGTTGAGTTTTCCATGATGTTCACAAACCTCTCTGGTTTCTTTATATAACTTATTTGCTTCATTTGCTGCAGCAGCAACCTGCTGGCTTTTCATCTGGCTCAGTTTGCTATCTGGATTTCTCAATCTGGTGAGCATCCGTGTCGAGCCTGGCGTGCCCTTCCCTGCACCTGGAGAATCACTTCTGTCACCACTGGACTTCTCTCCTGCCCAGGAAAAAAAAGGCTTTTAAAACAAACTTAAGAATTGGAGGTTTTCTATTGATGTATGGAAGTTACAAAAAGAACAGAAAATTTAGTGAAAAGATGCATAAAATGAAAGTTGGAGACATCACTATCATTATCCTTATCATTATTATTATTACTACTATTATTATTATCATCACCATTATTATTATTACCATCATCATCATTATTATTACCTATATCCTCTGAAGCCTGGGATCCCCTCTCTGCATTTTCAGCATCATCAAGAGTCTTAATGGAGTCGTTCTGCCCAGAGCCCAGCTCGCTGCCACTGCTGTTCTCAACATCTGACTGTGGAGGTGCAGCAAACCCACTGCTGGGGATCATCTGACCAGTTTCTTCTACAAAAGAACACCTTCAGTTTTAGTTTTTTCTTTTGAGTTGGATCAATGCAACTTTTAAAAGTTTTCATCAAAAAAAGGCAGATGAACATGTTTTGCTGGACTGAAGGGAAACACATATAAAATATTAATTCCCTTCAGAGCACTGTATCCATCAAAGTATTTTTTGTTTTGTTCCAAGCAGTTTCAACTTCTACATCTCTGAAGAACTGAAATTCATACCTGTATTTAAAATACATTCATATTTCATCCAAGATAATATTTTTCTATAGATATACACAGAGAACCCTCTGCTGAGACTGTTTCGCATTTAAAATTCATAAACTTTGGTCCTCCCGCAGCTTCTGATTTTCTCTCTTTTAATTTTCTTGTGCTTTAGCTGTTCCTCAAAGCACACACCTTTCAGTTCCCCTCGTTTTCCATTGAGTCTTTGACTGTCTCTTCTTCAGCACCTTAATTCTGAGGAATCCCACACATTTCTGTTCCATTGGCACCACTGTAAGTATCAGCCCACTCAAAATATCAGCCCCTTCCTGATCTGATGAATCTTGGTGTGGCTTCAAATGGGTGCCTGGCCCTCAGCTGTCCTTGTTACTGTGTCTTGACAGCTCTGGACTTTGTTGTCACCTCACCTGTTGTGCTGCCCCAGTAGGAATTTTTGACTAAATACCAGTGAATTGCAGCTACCTCGAAATAAATCCCTCCAGCTTCCCAGTAGGAACAAGCCCCCATCCCTCAAAACAGCAAACCCAGCAATGTCTTCTGGGGTTTGTGCCAAATAAAGACAGTTCAGCTGTTTAAAAACTAAAAGATCTGTCAGCTTCTAGAATTCTTCCAAAACATCAGGGATTCTGATGTTGTTAAGAAAAGTGACAGAACAAAATCTGTTTTTTGTGAAATATTCACTCCCAGCAGAAGGACGGATCAGGTAAATATTCTGGAATTCTTAGAGGATCCCTAATCTGAATGCATCTTGATTTCTGACTTTGCCAAATGGGTGACCATCACTGTGTGATCCATCTCCCTTTCTGCTGTAAGGAAAAATGAACCTGGACCTGTTTCCGTGGCTGCTGTTTGGAGGAGAGTGGAAGCACCCAAACTAGACTCTTAATAAAGATTAATATCTGAATTGCATTTATCAGGGATGGGGACAGACATTCTCATCTACCTCTGCATTTTACTCATGTTTTCCCCCTCTTTTGGCAATTAACTGCCTCACTGATCCTGGTTTAGTATCTCTCCCTCTCTCTGAAAGGAGAGTCTCAAACTGAAATTTCATAGTAAGAACACAAACATCACTGTGAATATAGTGAATTAGACATAAGTAAAACCCTCTCCACACACACTTTCCTACAAAAAAAGAGCCCACTAATTTGCAATTCATGTAGAAGCTTTGGAAGGAGAAAAGTACTTGTGAAAGCGTAATAAATAATAATAAATATATAAGTGAATCTTTAAAATAAAATACAAACCCATAAAGGTGTCTGAAACAAAATTACAGGATATGTATCTTTTCCATTAAACCTCTACATAGTTTTTTTATCTTTAAAAGGGAATAAAAAAATAGGAGAACTGGCAAAAATATTTGGTCATGTATCTAAAATATATGATTTTGTCTTGTACATGAGGACATTTTCTATACTTGAAAAGTGTATTATGAGGCTTTCAGATTACAGATTAATCTTAGCTTTCATTTTGTTCTCCTGTTAAGAAAGTTTATTACAAGGTTTGGATGCATTGACTTTCATAAGTTGAAAAGCTGCAGACTGTGACTGCATGGAGAACATGGGACATTTACTACCCCTTTTTAAACCATAACCCACCGAGTATGTCCACATCACACATTAGAGTATGTTTAGATTTTTAAGAACTGAGAATAAAATCCTGATCATTTTAATGGTGATCAGCTGTTTAGAACAACATTTGGTTATGTAGTAAATCTCGTAACAGAATATAATTCTAAATGTAATATAAAGTAATTCTAAACCGGTAGTTTTAGAATTCATAGTTTATGTTACACCTTATCAACTCCCACTTATTCCTAAAGCAAGAGTAAGTTTGTCTGGTTTTAAACAGTGTATATTATTACCTTTGAGTCACTGACATGGCAGAACAAAACATGTTAAAATACAGTAACCCTTGTGCTTTTAATTCTGAAATCTGTTTAAAATTTCTAACATGACAATTTTAATCTTGACATTTCAGTGCAATGGTTTATACACGTGAATGAAAATGCTTCGTTTGTTAGTATTCTACACAGTCAATGAGAGGTTAAAATAATAAACAAGCCAGCAGCAAATTAGAATTTGAAATAAACTTTGAGAGGATGCTAACAACCATTATGGATCACAATGGAAAAATAAAAAATACAGAAAATAGAAAATATAAAGCTTAGCCATAGTTGTCTTTGGAAGGCATGGAAACAAATGCTAATGTCATGGTGGACCACAAATTTCAAGCACTAGTTGCAAGAAAATTAACTTTGAAATGTTAATAATGACAACGTAGCAGTAAAGGATGGCACTGCAAGCAAACAGCATGAGTGATATATGCTGGGAATGGTTTTAGTGGACAAATCAGAGAGAAAAAGAGATTCCCCAAATTACAGAGGCATTGGTAACAGTGCCTTCTGTACCTGAGAGTTCCAGAGGGAGCTCTGATGCCACCTTCTTCTCTGCCACGTTGTTGCTATCAAGGGTTTCTGACTGACACCCCACTGCGTCCTTCCCTTCAGAGCAACTATTCTCTCCTGCAGAAGGATTTGTGGTGTTGTCATCAGTGCTTGAGGTCACAGAGTTACTTTTATCCCCAACGACTGTTGCCTCTATAGTAAAACGCACAACAAAACTTTAGGGATGTTCTTTATTATGTCCTAGGGTGTCATTTGGCATCATCCACAGAAACAATTTCAGCAGCTTTGTTTGTTTGATAATGCTGAAAAATAGCAAGCTTTTTCCTTTCCTTTTTTTTTTTTTTTTTGCTATGAGACAGTATTGTCTCAGAACCAAAGAACAAACCAATTGTGATGAGGAAAAAGTTAAAAATGATGTAATATGGCTTACTACAAACATGTTGATCACAACCTGTAAGTGCCACCTGTACCTCAAGGCAGGGTATCTAGGAGCCAGCTGTATAGAAGTAGGAAAATTGGTGAAATTACTTAACAAGAACAACTCCAACATACAAGCACAAAAGAACTGACAAATACCACCTATTACAAAAGTATCTTGGATAATCACACAGAGAAAGTATCACATTAACACTTACAGAAATGTGGGGTTCACTTCACTTAAATGGAGCTGTTAAAGCAAAGTCAGAGTTTCTTTACCTTCTGTTTTCTCTTTTTCCACGTCTTGCTCATTGTGCGTTTCCTCAATTTTATCCTGGTCTCCAGATTCTTCCTTGTCTCTCTCAGCATCTGTCTGGTCATTATCAACATCACTTTTGGCCTTTTCTGCTTCCTCATCTCCTGTGTTTTTATCTTCTGCTATTTCTCCTTTTCTTGCTCTGATAATGTCCAAAATTTCATCTACAATATAAAGCATGTTGTCAGCATGAAACAACAAACCACCTACAGAGCCATGGAGCACAAATAACATGACATAAATCCTGCTTCTGATGACGATAAACTAGATTTGATTCAAAGTGCAGCATCTATTCCCATTACCTAAAATATTCCTACCATTTGCTGCAGAAAGGAAAGACTTGTTGTTGCCCCTTGCTTTGTTTGTAAGGTCTTCTGTCACATCCATGTGCCGATGAACTTCTTCACGCATCTCGTCCAGGGTTTTGCATAGGTCAGCTTCCCAGTAATCCTTGTCCAGGCATTCAATTAACTCTGCCAGCTGGATCTTTGTGCTATAGTACCAGATTTTCTTATCCTTCTCACTTTCTGAATCTTCCTCTCTGTAGGAGTATTTTAAAAATATTGATTTTAAAATATCTGGATAAATGACAAAGATTACTATCAGTCTGTTATCTGCAGAGCATGATTATATGTCAATACCTGAGTGTGAATAAACAAATCACATCACTCATATGCACCCTGTTTAATATCAATATTCAATTATCAATATTCTTTTCTTGTTTCCTTCCCTTTCTTCATCCCCTCAGTTCTCATGACAACTTCCTCAGGAAAGCTTTGAAGTCTCCTTAAAACTGGTTTGTCCAATCTGACAACAAGGTTTATTCTCATTATATTTACTATTACTGTAACCAGTAATTTACTACTAAGTCTGAAATAATTTGAAAGTCCAGAATCCATAATGGTAGTTTCTGACAGCATATCCAGGGAAGAGCACAGTTAGGGAATTCAAAGTATAGAATGCCACATTCATAAAATATTTTATATTGGCATCCTACAGCATCCACCTGTGAGAGCACCAGTAAGGGATGAGTCATAATACAATCCCTTTGAAAAGATCAAGGGATTTCCACATTCTTTTCACAGTACTCCACGACCCCATGAGCCCAGAATTACTGGTGCCAACAGCACCTCAGCAGGGCCACGGACCCAAGGGAGATCCATAAATACCTCAGGTAACAGGCTCTCCTGGAGCCTGAAGAGCACAGGGAGGATGCTCCAAGAGGTTCTGCAGCTGCTGGATTTCAGCTTGGCTTGTTCCGTCCTGTGGAGCAGCAGCAGCAGCCAGATCCAAGCTGGCATGAGCCCAGGCACTCATTTCCACAGCACATCCCAGTGCCCCCCACACCTTGTGGGTGACACTGATTGACCAGCCTGGCCTCCACCTGGGCAAAGGAACCAAAGTACTGCTGCACTTGCACCCCCTGTTACAGCACTGCAGGCCTGTGGCTACTGAGGATCCTCACCCAGAGTGCTGACAGCAATGGGAAGCTGACTGTACGTCTTGAAGATCTGCCCTTGGGTTTGTTGCAGGTTCCTCTCTACTGGTTGCCTTCCCATGGCTTATACATTAAAAATGGCACAAATTGGCCTCAGGGATTCAAAAAAAGACAAACAACCTTAAGGCAACTTGATCATTGTTGATCTACTGCCTCCCACACTGTGTTTGCGAAACAATTAATATTTGCAACTCAAACAGAACACTACTGAAATAAGGTGGTTGTGAAGTTAATAATGGCAATATTATTCAAAATTCAACTACTAACTCGTCACAACCATTATTACAAAACCGACTTTTGGTTTTGATGATAAAACCTGGTGTATTGCAAAGAAACTTGCATCTCTCTCATAAAGGGCTTTGCTCATGAAAAGCAACTAATTCTGCTTTACCCATTTATTCCTCTAAACTGCCAACATTCCATTAGTTTTAACCACACCAACCTGTTAAGTTTGACAAGTTTTCTCAGAAAACAGCTCATTTCAGCAAGACTGTCACATACAACACACCACAATGTAACAGCTGAACACTGACAATCATTTGACTCTATGGAATATTCTAGGCCTGTAAACTCCCATGTTGAAGAAAAATTACTGTTTAAACCATGTTTCCTCTAAACCAAGAGTTATTTACTAACAACAATAGGAATGACAGCACTTTCATTACCGGTGGTGAACAAAAGCCACAGAAGAGGAAGATAAAGGCAAACACCCAAAAACCAAGATGGAAAGGGAGATGAGAATGCAAGAATAGGGCTTTCCACAGCAAGAGGAAATAAAAGGAAGAAACAAAATGCTTAACTAAAAAGGACAGGGAATGGGTGCCTTCTGAGCTTTCCCTGGCAAGTTTCCAAGGGAAGTGGCAACTGCAAGACCCCGGCAGAGCAGCAGTTGTAAGGCTGCTCTGCTCCTGACAAACAGAACTGCAGAATATGATGCTGTTTTTACTTTATTTCTTAACTACCAAAAAGGGAACTTGAACCTTTCATTTTGAACCCCTCTGTTGTAGCTGTTATAGGATTATTTGCTAGAGAGATACTGCCATTTATACATCCTCTTATATGACCTAGATATGCAACAATATGAACGCTTTATATAGAATCAGAGAGTCACTTCGGCTGGAAAAGACCTTTGAGATCAAGTCCGACAATATATTCTCATCTCTCCATGAGGGAAGGCCATGCCTGCATCCATCTGCCAGACAAGCAGCCTGTACACATTGCTTCAATTTTGATGGTGATCATCCAAGTGTTTTCTTATTTTCATGTTTCTTCCCCCATTCAGCAAATCTGAGACTGCCCCAGCTGCACTAATGGAGCCAGGGTACATGTGTCACCTGAATATCCCAAGCAGCATCTGGCTTTTCCCTTCCCATCACCCCTTTCTATTCTAGGTTTGCAAGGTTTCATTGGACTGAAAAGCAATCAACTGCTGTTTTCAATTTCCCTGGATAACTCAAGAAAAAGCCTTCAGCACCAGTAAAGGTTTGCTGTATTGCAGGCCAGTAGACCCCGAGGCTCAGTGTGCAGAGCTGAGAGAGACATCAGACTACTGAGAGTATTCTGCAGAAAGCACCTGGAGCTAATCCTTCCATGTGTGATTTGAGTCCTGCCCATTAAAGAACTGCTCAGATAATATTCTAGAAACAGACAATGAGGTTATCCAAGAGTATTTTAATACCCTTCTACTTCATTTATACCAGGGTTTCAAAATAGAGTTTGTTTTGAACTGAAGGCTATCACAATGTCAGCAAGAGAATTTTAGGAATTAAGAATTTTCTATTGAAAAAGCACAGGCAGAAAATGAAATGGCACAAACTGGTTGGTCTGTGTGCTTACACCAAACTCATCTCTGCCCAGATTTCCTTCCAAGATTCGGATTGTGCCAGGGGAAGACTTGGAGCGCACAGAAATCAACCCATTCACTCTATTTTGGCCAACTTAGGTAAGAACTACATGAACAATTATGTGATTCCAGCTAACTTTCCCGTAACATCTTCTTGTGCTTACTAAAGGGACACAACTTTTACCCTCTGAAGAAATCAGAGGGGCTGTCATAAAAAGATGGAAAGATGCAAAGCTGCGCAAGGACCAGTTCCCAACATTATTCTCGGACAAGCCAGACAGATTTGCCAGCTTGGTGCTGGACAGGTCTGCTGAGTCTCCAGGGGACTCAGCTGAGTCATATACAATGTGTGAGGCCAAGGAGGGAGAAAAGAATCACATGACTATTTCCTACCTCTTTCAGCCTCCTTGGCTGCCAGGAACTATTCACTGGCAGGCTGCAGAGACAAGTTCAAAGACTGACAAAAACAACACAGAAGATGCTAGAAACTTTCAAGTAAGGTGATAACAAAATATTTAGTACTAGTAGTAGCAGATAGTGCCTGCATTCCATGATGACACAGTTGGAAACTGAAGAATTCAGGAAATTTTTTAAAGCAATCTATTCAAATGAAGACCCAAACCCTTGTTAATTAATTGTAGAAAATAGAGGAGGACTCCCTAAGAACATAAACAGCATTACAAATCTTGCAGAAGAAAAGCTTCAACTGCTTTTGACTGTCGAGGAAGATCCATACAACTCAGGAATAACAATGTGTGTCCTATTTCTGCTATCAAAATGAAAGCCAAACAGTGTTTCATTATCTTCTTTCACAGATAATTGATAAATCCAAAGCATCTCAATATTTCTATAAAGATAAACTTGTTAAAACACTGCAGCAGTTTACTAGGACAATGCATGTCAAAGTCCCAAATTTCCTGAGTTATTAACTTGCAGAAATAATCTTCACAAGTAAAACAAATGCAATTGACCCAGAGGCATCACCCTTAATTTGTAAACAGCTTGAAACAAAAACCTCGGGAATTAATTTGTTCTTGGCCTGTTTTTTGTTTTAATCTTGCTGATATTTGTTCATGAGGAGACCCCTTCAGTGTCCACTTTTCCATCTTTGTAAAACAGAAGAGGTGGAAAAGAGAAACAAACCCACAATGACAGGCTTAAACAAGGCAAGTGATGGAAATAAAAATATCAGGGAACAAGTCTACAGAACACTTTAAAAGGTAGGAAAACCAGCAGTAGGTTGAATTTATGACATTTAAAGGGGGAGAGGGGAGAAGAAATAAAAAGCCTTAAAAACTCTTTTGAGAAACAAAACCACCAAGAATTTAGGATTTCAGTTCTGTAATCCTCCTGGGCAGGATTTCAAATTGGTATTTGTGCAGATTATTTTTAGATCTATTCGTTTCCTCTGATACATTTATCACATGGCATTGGGGAATACACTCTATTCATTTAAATAAAGTTGATATGATAATATAATTTCACGTTTTAGCATTTGGCAGTCATCCTTTAAGTTATCCTTCAGTTATCCAAGATACCAGGTGTGGTTTGATCCTGAACAGTGTGTAGATATACAGATTTATATATATAGATAGATAAATATAAATATGCAAGGCAGTTGGGTTTGCAATACAGCATGCTTACTGAATTTAAAAACTGGAAGTACAGAGTTTAATGTCTATGTGAGTTATTAAAGTTGCATTTCCCTGGAATTAAGTTGTGTAGTACTTTTGCCCCCTTATGAAATAATTTGCTCACAGAACACCTCAAAGGAATGCAAAATATTGGGATTTTAAAAACTCAATACATTTAACTTTTGAAGATGTCTCTTCTAGTGCAGTTAAAATTACTACCAATGTGCTAGAAAGAACACATGTGCAGATTTCAAGGGATCACGAAGCACCTGCATGATTCATTTTAGTTTGAAATATGTTGAAGTATTGCTTGTACCAAAATCTGAACATCAAATACTCCACTTCACCGGGAAAAAACATTGTTTCACAGACCAAGTTTGATTAAAAATAATTACCTATCTGCCCACATACAGGGAGGAAACAAAGTCTGCCTATTTATCTCAAAATCAGCTCCTGAGCAATCTGGATTTTTTAACGTGAATTCCCAGATCTCTGCCAGTACAGGAGAGAACTAAGACAAACCCATCTTTAGAACAGCCTTTTCCTCAAGAGTTTGAGGGGAAAGATACAAAAACCATGCAGAGGAAACCATAACTTATTAAAGCATAAGTAACTAGAGCAAAAAGAATCCCAGTTACACGTCCTTCACAACCAGGCTTTTTGTGAAAATCAAAATTTCAACACATTTTCTGAAAACAAAACGTAGGAAATTCTGTATGAGGCAATGGAAGAATTGGAATATCCACAGCTTCAGGTGCCCATCACATCCTGGTGAACCACCTGAATGATCCACCCCTTACTGTGGAGCATGTGGCTGAGTATAAACACGGAGCGTATATATATCAAAAAAAAGAGTAGAGTATAAAAGATTCTCTGCATCTTCTGAAATGTTTCTTGGCACTACTGTGACTTTTATAACCCAGAGAAACTAAAAAAGATCAAACATGGACTCTTTTTTTACAAATATGAAAGAAGAACACAGGAAACAGAGCAGAGATAATTAATACTTAAAGCATCAGCTGACAATACCCCAGAGAAACAGCCCCACATTTTAAAGGAATACCATGAGTCCTTAGAAATGTCTTCCTTGCAAGATGTAACACCATCAGCAGACCTCACAGTCCCTTTTAAATACACTGGCTACTATCTTAACATTCACTATAACCTGCTTTGTATGAAATTCTGTAAGGTACCCAACTGTGGTTTATTTTCTCCGTAACACTGAATGGAAAACTGTGTTTACAGAGCTCTGCTAAAATCTCTATTTCTCCTAATTTAACAATAGCACTCATTTCACTTATATATTATTTCTCCTCCATTATTAGAACAATTAGATAAGAACAGTCTTTTATGAGAAAACCAATCTTTAGCTACCTGTAAAAAATGTAGGAAGTGTTTTTATAATTTCAGATTCAACTTTTCAGGTAAAATCCAGGGCACAATGACCTCACTAGCAAGGGTTTGATTACTATTAGCATTTTGAGGTACATTTGTATCTCGAGACTAACCAGTAACAGGAAATTGTGTGAAGCACACGCAGTACCTCCCTCAAAGACAGGCATGTCTTGTTGACTTTCTCTGCACTACAGAAATGTTCAACACAACATTTTCTGCATTTCTAGTAACAGTGAATCCCTCTGAGCATCTCTGAAAGTTTCAGCTTCAAAGGGAGAGCATCAAACTAGTACCATAACCTGGCAGCCAAACACTGCTTAAGTGGGTGACAGACCACAAGTAGTGTCCTACACACCATGTGACCATAAAAAGAATCAAACTTCTCTTCAATAACTTTTACAAGAAACTGGGGAGTTCTCATTAAAATTCCCTTTCTTTTCCTCACGCTCATGTGTTTTAGGCACATTAATATTAAGCCTGAGGCCCTTTTTAAATTTCCTTTTTATGTATAGACTATGAGAATATTAATTTTGGATAAATATGGATTATTTACATGGTCTTTAGTAATCCCCTTACAAAACAGCAAGCAACGGCCTTATCTAAAGAAAGAACAATTTTAAGATGGCAACAGCAATTTACACGATGTATTAAAAACACAATATTATTGTTCAGAAATGATGCAATGATTAGTTGACTTACATGATGATTCTCCTGTTCAGGAACCAGTATTTCCGCCTATGCCTGTCATATCCAATAGGTTCGTGTCGGATGTATGGTTTGTTTTTTTGGATTTCAGCCACACAGTCAGTCACTCCAGGCACCTTATGTGCCACGCAGACCTCGCACTGCCACTCGTCTTCTGGCACCTCCTCCAGAGGGGGTTTCACACACTCCAAGTGGTACACGGCCGAGCAAGTCTCACAGCAAAGCAAATCCCCAAGTTTGTGACAAACCCTACAATGATCATCATACTGAATAACACCTTCTGACATTAACTCCTCACGTGCAATGTTTGTGGTAAGAAACTGATCCACTAAGAACTGCAGAACTTTGATTTTATTCTCTACTGGTCCATAAGGATAGTCCTCTGTCTCTTGGTAAGGAAGAACATGATGGTATTCCTTGTCACTCTCACAATATACCCGCAGAACCTCTGGCCACGTCATTCCATCTATGAAATACAAAGTGGAATTAACACTATCTTTGAGGTCAGCAGGTCCAAAGGTAGTATTTGAAGTGTCTTCTTCACGTAAAACTGCTTTTAACAGCACTATATGCATCTCTGCCATAAGTGTGCACTGCTCTTGACTTACCAGAGCAGCACAGAAGTCCTCAAAACGAAAAGGAGAGAGGCGCAAAACAGTGCCAAAGTTCCTTAGTACCTCATAGATGGCAATAACATTCATTATATGCTCACTAGGCACCATTAAGTCCTCCGAGGATTTAGGAAACTCCAAGGGTGGGATATCTTTTTCTTCCAATATTGGAGAACGAGGACGATGTGCTCTTTGTCGTCTCCTACCTGGAATAAAAAACAACAGTAAGAATTTTGCTGTTCACAGGTCAAAGTGTTTAAACATCTATCATCAATCACTGCGTTAACATTCTGAACTAATGCAAATTAAGGCTTCACAAGCTTCACAGTTACATAAATGTGTTAACTCAGCTAATCATCTTACACTTTAACTAATAGTATGAAAACAAAACACAAGAAATCCGAAGTTTTGCTTCAGACACATACAGGAACTGCATTTCCCATACAATATACATCTACTAAATCTTTAAAATGAAATCTAGAAATGTATGTTTAAATGTAAGTTTAAACTACTTAACAAGAAAGACATTTCCTGCAGCCAAAATAGTAATTTTTTCTCATTTTTATTCAGCATGACTAGTTTAAACTCCAAACACAAAGCTCCAAACAGATATTTTGTATTAAATTATTGCGAGTTATTCTCCTTTCCAGCAATAGCATCCAGGAAAGCTCATTTCAAGTAGATGTCTTAGACCATCAATTCAATCAAGTTAAAATACAAAAGAGAACCTAAAGTGCATTGCCCACTGCTTTCTAACTAGAATATTTCTCCTGGCTACCTACAAACCAAAACCAGAAGGTAAATGTGATGTTTTATGAAAATATTTCAAAAATTCTCAGTTTTTCAAAACAAACGAACAAAAAAACCACCCCAACCCACCCTCATGCTTCAATAAAACAGGAACCATATCCACAGAACGAGGAGGCAAAATTATGCAAGGACAAAGCTTACTAAAAAAAGCTAATCTAAAGAGCTGTTTTACTACCTAAAAGAAAAGACACTGAGCATAACCAATTCAGTCTCAGATGCTAATTCAGATAAGATGCTACACTTCCTTCCCTTTAATTCCACTATCCTTGATGCCAAGCAGAAGGAAAAACAAAAGAGGAAATTTTTTGTAAGTGACACTACCCGACAGATGAAGTATTTTAATCTTCTATCAAAATAACCAGCTACATGCAACTATTTCTCAGCTATCAGTTAAAAGTTTTAGATGCACTCATTAAACTTATTTCCCTTTATAGAATAAAACAAGTTGAGAAAATCTCATAAACAATCATCTAGGTTTAATCCAAGAACTGAGATGAAAGCTGGTTTTAGGTCCTCTTAATAAGCATACTAAGATTCTGGTCAACAACTAAATTTCAAAATTATCCATTGTCCATAGAGAAGTGTCAGCAAGATGCATTTCATTCACAGAGAAAATCCAAAGGAAAACTGCAGCTGTCCATAGCAGCCATTTCACACACACACTTCATTAAAATGAGACATGTATTAAACTTTGTGTGTTCTGAGACTGAAGAGTGACACAATCAGTAGTCCGGAATTTTAAGACTCACAATCATAATTTCTTGACCAAATTCTGCAAATAACAGACGTCTCCAAAAATTGGTTCAAGGAAATTGAGAGATAAAGTGAACTTTATCTCAGCTTGGATGTTACTATTAAGAGGAAATGGTTCTGTGGCATTTTTCAACCGGCCCTACTCCCTTCGATACTCCCAGAAATACAGAAAATAAATCTAATATGGGAGAAGACCTACTAAGGCAGATCCTGCTGAACCTGAAACACCATCATTAACACTTTAAAGCATTGAAAAGGGAAAAAAAAAGTTACCAGAAAGAAAAGCTACTCTAAGAAACATCCTGATGCACAACAAATAATTCCAGAGAAATAAATCAACCCTTAAGCTGGTACAGCAAGAGGGCACCAGATACAGCTCTCCCTTTCCAATGTTAAAGAATGAAATCTTATGCAACAAATTACACACCTAAACAATATAGAAGATGAACTGCAAGATGTTTCCATTACAGAAGTAATGGGTCAACATCATCTGTGGATAAAAATAACTTTCCAAGTTTAGTGAAGTTTGAGTTCTGACTGTGGAAAATGAAAGAATGCTTCTATGACTCTCTTCCAACATGCCTCTGCACAAATCAGTGGAAAATGTTTAATCATGGCAAACACACAAAGACAAAGGAGTTTCACAGCCAGGCACAAAGCAAGTGTTCTCTAGATTAAACTCAACTTTCCTATCGCCATGATCCAAAATTATACATGCATAAAGCACAGCTGGTTTAATTAAAAGACCCCCAAAGCAAAAAAAGACACATTCGCACAATAAACTACTTCAGGGTCCTGAAGCTTCCTTCAACATTGCAGTCCTAGCTGGCCATGCAAGACAACACTGCCACCACCACCGAACAGGTATTCTGAAATCACTGATATCCCTCACAGAGTCCAAATATCACAAAAACCAGCAGAGCTACCAACCAGGATTCTTTCCAGTGTTTGCAACTGTAGCAGAAAAAATGTGTCTGTCATACAGTAAAGCCATAAAACAGCCCTTCAAGAAAGGGCGCAGCAAGGACCTTAACCCTGCTTTACCTGAATTAAACAGAAGTGACAAATCCCCCCAGGAATTTTAGACAAAGATAAACCAGAATGAAGGAATACTGCTGAAAAAAAATGGACTCCCAATATACCAATTTTGCTGATGTCTCTTTCACACCAGATAACCATGGTATGGAATCACAGAACCATTAAGGTTGGGAACACCTTCAAGATCATCAGCCCAGCCCCACCACCATGCCCTCAAGCGCCATATCCACACATTATTGAACACCTCCAGGGGTGGTGACTTACACCAGATTCCCGAGCAGCCTGTTCCAGTGCTTTACAACCCTTTCAGCAAAACAAAGTTTCCTAATATATAATCCAAACCTCTCCTGGTGCAAGGAGGCCATTTGTATATTTGTCACGTGAAATTAATAGGGGAATAAAAGAAAAGAGAACCTTAAAACAGGGCATTCCTAATATGTTCTGAAGAAGTTAATCTCTAACACTTCCTCTTACAAAGGAAGCACATTGGTACAATTAGAGATCTAGAAGAAATGTGTTACCGGGATATAAATATGTCACAATAGCATAATAAAGAATTGTACTTTGGTGCAAGCACAATGCAACCCTGTGGCTGCACTAGTCACACCATTCCATCTCCTACTTAAACCAATTTATGTCTTTTCATGTTTGCTTTGGTATAAAGAACAGAAATTTCAAAAGCAACAGTAAAACAGACAATAGGAAAAGCACACTGCATTATAAAATGTGTGCTTCATTTGTGTTAGGCCGCACAGTTGCAGCACATTATGATATTGCACACCTCAACTCTCCCCATCCACACTGGAAACCACACACCACAGCTCAAGAGCTCAAATAATTTCTCTTTTCGGACACTGAACTGCTCTGAACAATTCTAAACTAAATATAAACCGGTTTCCAGAGCTAAAAAAGGCAAGTATGCAAAGATGCAGAATATTTTTGAAAGAAACTGTATTTTTCTCGAATGACTTGATGGCACAGTATTTCAAATCTTTCTATGCTGGCTTTTTTTTCTTTCCAATTTCACTTTCAGTTTGCTATTAATATTCTCTGTACTAGGGTTGAAGAGAATTTGAAGTTGAGAAGAGAATCACAATGTGTGATTTGGGAATTCAGAAATTCCAAGCAATTTGTGCTTAAATGTATTACTGACCAATACATCAACTGTGATCTCAAGAAACACTCAGACACCTTTTAAAAAAACCTCAAAAGCCCAAACCAACAAACCCAAGCAGTCTAATAATCTCCAGTGAAAAGGATGGACATTCTCTGCCAAGGTGTTCATAAATCTTGAAGCATTGTAAGTGGCTGCTGAACTGAAATTAAAAGTGCAGGTCAGCAGAATATGATATAATGATGTCAAAGTGCTATCCGTCTCTTTTTTGAGCTGAAATGTTGGTATTTTACTGGTTGGGTGGATAACCTTTCTTCACTGTTCATTTTTCAGTGTGCTGATAACCCACAGAGCTCACCCTGCTTCAGAGCAGTTCCACCTCCTGTGTGAAGGTTTTTGAAGATCACAGTCCATGTTTACCCAACTGTGCCTCATAAACACACAAAAAAATCCCTCAAACGTTGAAAAAAGTCTTCCTACCATAAACACAACCAATTTTTCAAGCTCTTCACTTTCAAGGACAATCTTCTTTTTCATGAGGCAAGTGGGCCAATATTTAAATTTGACATTCACTGGCAGACACAAAAAACCCACAGCCCAACAAAGAACTCTGGCCACTTCAAACACTTTATTTTAGTTTAAATTATTTTAGAGATACTAGGATTTGACAACTGGTGTTTTTTGTTTGTTTTTTTTAACTTGTTGTCATTTGTCAAGGATTTGGGCCCCCACAGGGAATTTTTGTTTCAAATAGAAATTGCAATATGTACTATTTGTTTAACCCCAAAACCATCAAGAGAATTGCAGAGCAGGTGCACTGGCAGCTTACTTCTCCTTTAAGCACCACCACTTGACTGACCAGACTTTAAACTGAATCTTCATGTAACTACTCTCAGTTCAAGAAATCTACTCTCAATTTACCCACACTGAAGTTTCCCAAAACGTACTCAAGTTTTATTACATGCAAATTGGATACTTCTGAGATCGTTTCTGCATATTAACTAAGTCTGAATCAAATTTCACCGCTAAGTTTGAGGCAGTACAAAGGCAGAAAATGTCTACTTCTACACCACTCAAATTCCATAGCTCTATTTGGAGGAAAAAAATTGATTTGCCAATAGCCTCCTGCTGCCACAGTTGGACTATTGACAGGATCCAAATCCCCTCGAGTGTCTCAGCACTACACTTCTATCTAGCACAAGCTTCTTTTAAATGGCAAGTCCTTCACTGGTCATCTCCCCAAGTGCTGAAGCAGTCTGCAGTGGTTACCTGTCCCTATTTTGAATTCTCTAGTTGAAGAGCTGCCTGTAATTAAGATTAAAGAGTAAACAATTCTATTCCCATGGCACATGTAATTATAGATACTGATAATTATAGTCTACACTTAGGATAATCTACTAAAATAATTTATATTACAAATATTTAAGCAAACACACTAATGATATTTGAAATAAAATGAAGTTACTCAAGTAACAGTCTGAACACCCAAAACCAGAATTTACTTAAAAAACTCAAACCATTGCTTTATTTTTTTTTTATTTCCATCTATTCAACCTACTTGGTTCAAATGCTGACTGTTTCAGAATTTAGAAATGAAAGAGTTTAAAAGGACCAAAACCCTTGTCTCTATTTTCATTCACAGACCGAAAGACGAAAAGGGAAAGCCGTATCTACTCTTTACCTCAGGAGAACACAGAATTTAAAACTACTTTAACCATCTTTAACACATCTGCTGGTTTATGTAAACAGAGTATCTGAATTAACTATAGACATCAGTGTCCAGAATACAGAAAGACTGTATCACAACTAAATATGACTTTCATGCTCTTCAGCTTTAGTTGTATTAAATCACCATACAAATGTAGGCTAACAAAAATCACCAAAATCCAGTTTTGCCTTGTCTCACTGATGTTATATATCCCTCCCCTCTAGCAAACACAGCCTTTCAGCCCAACATATTTCAAATATTGGACTGGTGGATGGAGGTCCTTCAGAACAAATATTCTGCCAGAACCACTGTCTTGTTTAAACAGGGACAGAGTGGTGGCTGTATTGGTCTGACCTGAAAAATAAACACTGGTTCCAGCCTCTCTTGATTTGAAAGTTCACAACTGGTCTCATTTCTCTTCTCTAAGAACTTTCCCTTCCTCATCACTTCTCAGCACTTGGGCTCTCCAGCTCAGAGTTCCTGCTCACAGCTGCCATGGAGAGGATAAACTTGGTAGGAGCACTGGGGAGAGAATAGAGACCTTGCAAGGAGTTTCAGATACTTCAGCAACCTGTCACAGGAGGGGGGAAAATATAGAACAAACCCCCACCACCCCTCCAGTCACACTCCACTAATTGACCCCAGAAAAGACTATCAATTTTCCCAAAAAAAAGATTTAAATTTTGGCTTCAAGTTCCACAGGCCAAGTCAAACCACACTACTCTTACACGAAAGTCCATCTTTAGTAAAGTAGAACTGGGCTGGTTTTGTTTTCCAGATCGTGAGTCACTGCAAAAGCTTCTCAACATAAAGACCAGCTGGCAGTTATATATGATGTCCTGGAAGCACGAGCACTCCTTAGAGAAGACGCCCTCTCCGACATTTTCCTTCCTCCTGGAAATTTTGCCTTTTGACTGCCCTCAAACTCCCTGAGACCCTCCTATTTTGGCTTTAATAAACACACACTTGCTGTCCCATATTATTGCTTTGCACCAGGAACGTTTCAAATGGGACTGCATGGCAACACACAGGTTTTTGTTACATATCACTAAGAAAACTGGAAACAGTTGATGAAAATGTGTAAGAGAACCTTTTTTTGTATTTTTTCTTTCCTTTCACAGCAGAATGCAGAAACTGGATAGAGCTGCATGTTTGCCACAGCAATATCCAAACTGGTTCTTTAATTAAAAGTCAACCTCTTGGGAGAACATTTGCTCAGCTTCCACCAAAGAAAAAAAAGCAGTAAAATTAATGAGTTTAACATAAAATAAGAATATATTATGAAAAGCAGTGCCAAAATAGAAAAATCTAAATCTTTTTCTTGGGATGGGCTGAAATTAAAGGCTTTGACTTTTACAAAACACTTTTTTCCCTTTTAAAAATGCCAACATGATAATCATGTTTCTAATAATCACAAGTCAAACAGTCTCTTCCAGAAAAACTTTCTGAAAGAAAGAATAAGATGCATTTATAACTACTTGTAGATGCAGCTCCAATTTGAATATTGCTCTGCAGTAATAACACCTAACCCAAATTTATTTATTTTGTCTGGAGAACAGAAAAAATCAGCCATAAATAAGATTAAACTTAAAAACTAAGCCAACATTAAAAATGAGGCATTCCAAGCACCACAAAAGCTTTGGAAGTTGAAACACAAATGAAAAATTACCTGGTTATTAGACTAGATCCTGAGTGCACTCATATCACACAAATTCTCACACGTGTTGCTAAGTAAAGTTTGACTCCTGCCTTGCCTTGTACAAAAGTAGGTCTTTATGTTCTTTTAAAACTGTAAAACTTTTGGCTGCTTCTTTTTTCAGTTTGCACACCTGTCAGCAGTACACTTTTAAATCAAACTAGGCTTCTCGACTGATTTGACATTAAGAATTTAATTTTTCAACATTATGGCCATCAGCACTCCCTCAGGAGCCAGGAATACAAACCCTCCTATATTCTATAGTATCATTTTAACATTTGGATAACTAATGCAAGACAAGCAGCAGATGAGATCACTCTGAGAAGGACTCAGAGGCACAACCCTTTTGTGCCTAGAACCCAGGCAAAGAAAAAAATCCAACCAAAACCACAAGTAGCACTAACAGAATGATTCTCAGGAAGAGTTAGACAATTTCTTGGGACACACTCAGGATAAGCTGTAACTAATTTCAGAAGTTAGTGAGCCCTGAGAGCCAGCCTCAACCTACTAAAATCCATGTTTATTCACCTTACACGTGTTCCATGCAACACAATGAGCACTTACGGAATTTTACTGCAGATCTACGAAACAAGTTTGCACAATAAAGTCATCTGCAGCACATGAAATTATTCTGCCTTTTACAACGCACGTACTGGTAGAGGGGCGAGGTATTTGCTCCTCAGAGCTTCTGAGATGACTGAAGTGACAAAGCTCTCTTCAGATAAGCTGCCAATTTACAAGTCAATGCAGCAGGATCAGCCCCAGATTTACTCCTTCGGCCTTCTACACAATTTCTTTGTTAAGACTCGTCTTCTACATTTTTCATGACTGGCATGATGATCGTTCCCTCTAGAGCACAAATCAAAGTGCAGATCACTAAATGGTAAACTAAGAGCATGCCAGGTTTAATTTAGAGAAGAGGGTAAGATGTTACTCCCAGGTAAGATGTTTGGGAGGCTGGTAAATCTTCTCTCATGGCAGACAAAAGAGGCTGCATATCTTAATGTCGTATCTCAGTGTCTCCACTTAGACAATTCTTCAAGAGCATGAAAACCTTCTCAGATAAAAAATTACTACAGACACACCAAATGCAGCACCTGAAGAATCTAAATTCTTTCACTCTGAAGATAAAAGCACACTGTGAAGTAACCGGTTAATAGAAGCAATGGTCAACCCCTGAAAATATTCAGACTAGCAAAATCCATCTAAAAATATTATTTAATGTATTTTAAGATAAATATTTTGGCTCCTAACTCCAGTGTTGTGCATTTGCTTGTTTGACACACTGATATTGATCTCAGGTGAAATTTAGATGTACAGGTCTTCCTAAAACTAGTTTTCCTGGTTTCCGATGAAGAAAAATCAAGAAACAAAAAATGAAGGACTTCTAGGCATCTTGATTAAACCCTTCTCTTAAAATTCTGCAACATATGAAAAATACTTAGTAACTATAATGCAACAGTGACAAGCCTCAAGTAGAATTTACAGTAGACAGGGAATGGCAAAAATGTTTAGTGATACAAGATACAGAGGATACCTGTCCTAACAGTTCATCCACCTTCTGCGGATGCAAAGGGGTGAGAGGGAAGGGATATTACACTCACACAAAATCCCTCTACCAAAAGTACATCCAGCAGAAGAAAAAGAAGTAACTATTATTCACACAGTATGTTTTTACTGTACCATGACTAAGTGGTATATTAAAGACATTTTATCTTTTCTAAGAGTTTGCTTATTTAAATAGTTTAATAATATTAGTTTATAACAATATTAATTTTACTATCATATTATAGTAGAAAGTACTTCTACACCTAAGTTCAAGAAAAAGCACAAGCTCCCCATCAGAGCACAAAACCCGAGGCTTTTTTGGCCAGAGACATAGCTCTGTGATCTCTTAATTCATTGTTCAACTAAGCTAGAAAAAACTGTCCCCCACTTAAGTGGGATGTGATTTACGTGTAAAAGCTTGGTTGGCAGGAGAGTTTGACTGGGATGGCAATTATTCAATACCCTGCTCTCAAAAACAGTCTTCAGCCCCTAAGACTACATCCTGAAAGTGGTTGTAACTCAGGTTGCACTGACTGAGGAAAGATAAGAGGAGAAGAATTGCTCATAGTCTCTTACCTGCACAATTCTGTCAGGAGGCGGTTTAAGCCAAGGGAGGAGCCACTCCTTCAAGCCCTCCAGCTCAGCACAGGAACTCTGCCACTGTGTTACAATTTGACTGGCTTGAAGACAAGGATATGAAACAATCCTGTATCTAAACACAGCTGAGGACCAACTCTGGCTCGGAGTGCACCCCAGTCAAACAGCTCTGGAGTCCCTGCAGGAACTCTGGAGACACAACTCTGCACCCCTGCCCTGCTCTTACCTCCTCTCTGCACTGGCCCTCGTCAGACACAGAGATACTGATGAGAGATAAAGCCCTTCCTTGCCTATCAATGCTGCTCTGGTGTCCAGCAACTCTTGCTGGACTATGACAAGACTGAGATTTCCATCAGTGCCAACCCTGCACAGCCATGCTCCCAAAGCAGGTGTTTGCCCAGGATGAGACACGGACTAAGCTGCCTGAATGAAAAGTTTGTACTTTTCCGTAAAAGGGCAAGAGAGTATCTGGGAGAGAGGAAAGGAGGGAGAGAGACCTTTAGGCAAACACTGAACTAATGAGAACCACCAGTAAATTGCCAAAATAACAACACAAAAGTTTTAACTCTCAAAATCTCAGTATAGAGCAAAATCACCTATGGATAAAAATGCTTACACTGACACTTCTCTCAAGAAAGTTAACTGAAGTCATCCTGACCAAGTGAGAAATAAACATATAAATTATCAAAATGGTTTCTGATACATCTAAATACCACATAAAACCTGTCTGTGCTTGTACAACAATGCACACAGACCTATGTTCTGATTTGCCAAAACAGTTAGCACATTTGAAAAATGGCATACACCCATTCTCTGCAGAACTCATTTTAAACCTGGATGCTCATGCAAAAAATATTATCCTGACCTAGTCAGCTAAAATCATAAAAATATTATTTCCCTGACATAACCATTCACAAAAAAAGTAATAAAAATGAAAGTTATCACAACTAAGCAGAAAATGGAGAGTTAAAAGTCAAGAGAGTATTTTGGAGCTTTTTTCTTCCGTAAAGCCAGATCTCAATCTTTGAGTAATAAATATTCAAAAAACGTCAATTTGATTGCAGGACATTCCTGCAACACGTAAACTATCATCTTTTAAAAATTACCTCTAAATAAATATAGTAATGTATGTACTTATTTTGATTCATTTAGGTTCCTGAGCATATGGATGTAAGTTTAAAATATACATATAGACAAACACACAGAGCTTTTTAAAATACTATTATGAAGTCACAGAATAAGCTGATATCATTAACTCACCCAAATAAAGACAAATGACACATCTAGCAGCCAGTACTTCCCCATTTTTAAAAGTCATCAGCTAACTACTCGGAACTACATTCCTTTTTCAATTAAGATGCAATGCATTCACACCAACAACCTGTTCCTCCCCTCTTCCAAACTGGCCAAATACTCGTACAGCAGCGTCTGCCATCCTGTAGCCCGAATCATACCAGGTTACCTCTAAGTTGAACTACTCTCCTGGTTCAGAGACTCAAAAAAAAAAAAAAAAACCGAAAAATAAAATATTCTAAGCTTGAACTCCATTCTGGAATGAGTTCAAATAAATCCAAAGTGCTTAAGTTTAAATAAAAGAATTTTTGAACCTTGGTGAATGAAGCAATTAAGGACAAACAGAAATGTAGGCCTTAAAAATTTCCCAAATTTTCCACTAGAATTAAAAAAAAAAAAAATCACTATTATGCTTAATGAATTTTAACCCCAATATGAGTTTTAAAGGTTGCTATATCTTAAGATAAACACAGTATTTAAATGCAAGACCTCTGACTCAACCTCCACCTTTTAATCTTTGTGTTGTGTTGAACTCAAACTACGTTTACATCCTTGCAATGAGGCCCTGTGCACTTTTCCCCAAACTATAACAATGCAATCTCCATTTTGAACAATGCACCTAATTTCCCTCCTTGGAAAGCTACTTTTGTCTTAAAGCCAGTAAATAAATGCTGGATCCAGTTATAGCTCTGATCTCAAAAGCCTGAAAATCCTCGGTGTTTACGGTTTTTTGGCCACTTCAACTTACATGTGCTTCCTTTCCTTTCAACATCAAGTTGTATTTGCAAGCACAAGCCAGCCTTTTCTGTATTTAATTGAAAGGACCTCTTTGCAAGGTATGCCTCTCGTTTCCCTTGTTTTTAAATTTAAAGTGAATGCTCCACACACTTTTGACATTGTTTGCAACACGTCCTGGTGGATCGCGCATTTCTGCGGTCACCAGGTTCCTCACGAATATTTGCAAAGCATCCCCTTGTTCCAGCAAGTGCCGCCCGCCCTCCCTGCTCCTCTCCGTGCATGCGTTTGTGAGCATCCTCCAATGCTCCCAACGTCCCCGGGGTTGCCAGTGGTTATTTGCATACCCCTCTCCCTGGGAGTGCTTGCGGGCATCCCTCACATCCTCGCATGGGAGTGCGGACCGTATTTGCCAACCTAGAGGGAGCATGTGGGGTGCCCTCGACTTGTTTGAGTTCGCCCACGGACTCTCTACCTGGGGTGCTGCTGTAGGTGCTGTGGCTCCTGAAGCTGCTCTCAGTGCAATAACTGGCATCGTCTTCATCCTCCATCTCTTCGGGGTAGTCAGAGTCGTCGTCGTCCTCCTCCTCCATTATCTCCTCCTCCTCTTCCTCCTCGGAGTCCTGGTTATCCTCGGGGTCTCCCTCCTCCTCCTCCTCGGACACCATGCTCTCCTCCTCCTCCTCGCTCTCATGATCGTCGTATACCACTTTGCTGATGCTCCTCCTGGACGAGGCAGCCCTGCCTTGGCTGTTGCAGCTGCCTCCTGCGCCTCCTCCTCCCCCT